>JAQISU010000180.1:0-162500 GCA_029339505.1 Unio delphinus
TGATCCGGAAGTGAAATATGTGGTCTGTGTACATGCTGTTCTGTTTACAGTGCAGCAGCTCAAAAAAATGCCGATCAACCCTTGACAAGAATTTCACCGTGAAGTCATCTTTGGAGGTATTTTAGATTAACATATGATTTGTATTGATTGTCACACTGTGGAAAGGTCAGCACTGAGAAATATATGTAGAGAACATATAGTAAAATTAATTGTGGTCTATGTCCTGTACAGGCAGTTTTGATGAAACTTTAATATGCTATAAAATTTTTATTATTAATGATAAACACATGAAATTTAGAAGTGTCATATATATTAACATTTAAAATAGAAAAATGACATTAAAATTTAAAAATTGATTTTAGTTTTTAAAATTTTAATATTTTTTTTTTAAAAATTAAAAAATTAAAATTTGCCCCTTAAAATGCACATAGATAATATTTTTGGAAATTATATCCAATGATATCAGCATATTTATACTCCTACACCATATACAAGCTACAATGATGGATATTTGTCAAATTTTGTCAGAGAAAATATCTTTGTAAGTCAAAATGAGACATACATTTAAAATGTATGAAAGACAGATTCTATTTTGTATTGATCATTCAAACTATTTATTAGGGGTCCAATCAGTTAATTTATGTGTTTATGATGGGGTGACTTCCTGAGTAACACATATCTGCTTATATAGCCTTTAGTAATTGTTAACAAATATAGTTACAGGGTGTTTAGTGAGAGGACAGTGATGAAAACTTTATACTAGAACCTACTCAAGTTCTCTACTAAATCAGTTTAAACTTTCTGAGAATGAAATGCAGGCTGAAGGGATAAAATATACTTTCCACATGTATATTTACCCTTGGATGTAAGAAAACAGCAAAATTATGTAAGTTGAGCACAAAATGCATTCAATGTTATTGTTCAGTTTGGCTAAGATATTGATTAGTGAAGTGCGGCATTGTGGCCTGTATGATGTTATGTGAATTCTTATGATACATCTTAATTTATGCATTGTTAATTACTAATAATATTTGTTAACTGACACTCTAAAGATTGCACAAGATATATTCAAACATATATTTTGAGTTTAACTGTGTACAACTGATCTTAGCATGGTTACATATCCCACATGAACAAATATTCACATATTTTAGAATGTTTGGGATCCAAAGTTCACATTCAGTACATCATATAGGCTGACATTGTACCTACAGTGAATCTGTAAGACACATTTCTGGCTGTGTGCACTAAATGTATCCCAAAATGTTATTTTCTTCATTAATATGCCCATGTATGGTAACATATTTCAATTCAGTACTTGGATAGAGTGCGGTATTGTAATATCAGCTGATATCTGATTCTATTGAACCATTGAGGTTAATAATTGGTATCAAACACCCTTAAAAATACACTTTAAATATTCAAACAGATCATTTGAATTATTTTTGCACATTTGATCATAACAATTACATTGTATATGTCCCACATATGCAAATTTCCATTCTTGTTTACAAGTTTTGGGGATCAGAATTTCACATTTAGTTTATGATATAGGATGTATTGGTACCTGTAGTTGATTTGTGTGGCCACATTTGACTGTATTCTCTTGCAATATCCAGAATTATTATTTATCTCATGAATAAGATTGCTTATAGTAATATATTCTTTTTTACTACATTGTCGCTTGACTATCCTGTATACTGGCATGTACTAATGTTTCCACCAATGATCAAACCTCACCGTCCCCGCATTTCCTTAATGTTTGTGATGCATAGTCTACCTGATTAGTTATTTAACCTGTAAATGACCAGATATGCTTATAGAAACTTCATATACTTTTAGGATGAATTTATTACTTTAATACATGACTATTACTTCACATTTCTGAGTGTCACTCTGTCAAGTTTAATATTTATTTCCTATGCTTGCTGCCTGAATGTTATTTGGAAATCACTATATCTAACACATTTTAACTTCATTTGCATACATCTTACTGTTTTCTAGATATAAGTGAAACATTTTATATCTTTTCAGGTCTAGGCTGGTATCTGGAACAAAGTGTTAGTGGTGGATCAGCTTGGAAGCTCTCCAGTAGTCTGGTGGTGATAGCAAGGTTTCATAAGGACATATGCAGTGTACTGCCATAAGTGATCATATCACCACACTAATATACAGCACCTCAAGGACATGGCTTAGATCTTCATGGGAGAGATTAGCACCATTGTTCAGTAAGGTAAAGCCTGCCTAAAAACTGTATTTTCCTATCTTATTGTCGCTTTTTGTAGTTATCGACACTGAAATGTAATGCAATTTTCCTATAAAACATGGAAGTGGTCCCATCAGATGTTTAAATCTGAGTGCACTATTAATTATACAAATAACTGCCTAAATACCTGACACAATAAATATGGAACATAGCACCTGTTGTTGCTTCTTTAGTGTGTACACCTATATGCACCTTGACAGGCATATTGCGGTTTGTTGCCAAAATCACTATGAGTCATGCTACTTCACTACCCCTGGGAAAAATGTTCTCAGTTACACAGACCCAAACCACCATTTATTTTAAAGACCATTGATTGATCAACTTTTCTGCCTAAACTTTGACAAAATCTGTTTTCAAACTTTTATGAAAATTTAATTTTTCAATAAAATTTAGTTTATAAATTTATATGTTTATTTAAATTTCCATTAAAATTTGAATTGATCAAAATGTATAAACTTTCAACATAGTTTCAGACAGGCCTTATCTTGTAGTACAATTAGGTTTTTACAGCATTGAAAAAGTCCTATAATTAAGGAAGATATAGCAAATTTAGTTTTGGTTTCTCAAAAGCACATGAATCAACACTTGCACCCTGTGGAACACCTGCACTACACACTTTCCAGCAGGTGTCACATGTCTTGTATGCAAGGAAATTCAAAAAGACTTCATGTATAAAGTTCAAATAGGTGTGGCATTCAAAAATAAAAGTTTTACTAAAATTTGCCCCCAAAAGTTGGGCCTGTCAGGAATCACACCACAATTAATACTTCCAGTTCAGTACCCACGAATGTAGTTCCAGTCTATTTTTAGAACATTTTTTCCTCTCTCCTTTTGGTGGTGATAGAAGAGTTATATTGATGCATATTTGGTAGGGATTTAAAGGTAATTGTTCATTCTTGAGAATATGAGCAGAGAGAGTGGTTGTCAGTGTGTAATTTGGCGACAGTGCACATGGAGTAATAAGGCTTTGGTGATGATCCGGAAGTGAAATATGTGGTCTGTGTACATGCTGTTCTGTTTACAGTGCAGCAGCTCAAAAAAATGCCGATCAACCCTTGACAAGAATTTCACCGTGAAGTCATCTTTGGAGGTATTTTAGATTAACATATGATTTGTATTGATTGTCACACTGTGGAAAGGTCAGCACTGAGAAATATATGTAGAGAACATATAGTAAAATTAATTGTGGTCTATGTCCTGTACAGGCAGTTTTGATGAAACTTTAATATGCTATAAAATTTTTATTATTAATGATAAACACATGAAATTAATTTAGAAGTGTCATATATATTAACATTTAAAATAGAAAAATGACATTAAAATTTAAAAATTGATTTTAGTTTTTAAAATTTTAATATTTTTTTTTTAAAAAATTAAAAAATTAAAATTTGCCCCTTAAAATGCACATAGATAATATTTTTGGAAATTATATCCAATGATATCAGCATATTTATACTCCTACACCATATACAAGCTACAATGATGGATATTTGTCAAATTTTGTCAGAGAAAATATCTTTGTAAGTCAAAATGAGACATACATTTAAAATGTATGAAAGACAGATTCTATTTTGTATTGATCATTCAAACTATTTATTAGGGGTCCAATCAGTTAATTTATGTGTTTATGATGGGGTGACTTCCTGAGTAACACATATCTGCTTATATAGCCTTTAGTAATTGTTAACAAATATAGTTACAGGGTGTTTAGTGAGAGGACAGTGATGAAAACTTTATACTAGAACCTACTCAAGTTCTCTACTAAATCAGTTTAAACTTTCTGAGAATGAAATGCAGGCTGAAGGGATAAAATATACTTTCCACATGTATATTTACCCTTGGATGTAAGAAAACAGCAAAATTATGTAAGTTGAGCACAAAATGCATTCAATGTTATTGTTCAGTTTGGCTAAGATATTGATTAGTGAAGTGCGGCATTGTGGCCTGTATGATGTTATGTGAATTCTTATGATACATCTTAATTTATGCATTGTTAATTACTAATAATATTTGTTAACTGACACTCTAAAGATTGCACAAGATATATTCAAACATATATTTTGAGTTTAACTGTGTACAACTGATCTTAGCATGGTTACATATCCCACATGAACAAATATTCACATATTTTAGAATGTTTGGGATCCAAAGTTCACATTCAGTACATCATATAGGCTGACATTGTACCTACAGTGAATCTGTAAGACACATTTCTGGCTGTGTGCACTAAATGTATCCCAAAATGTTATTTTCTTCATTAATATGCCCATGTATGGTAACATATTTCAATTCAGTACTTGGATAGAGTGCGGTATTGTAATATCAGCTGATATCTGATTCTATTGAACCATTGAGGTTAATAATTGGTATCAAACACCCTTAAAAATACACTTTAAATATTCAAACAGATCATTTGAATTATTTTTGCACATTTGATCATAACAATTACATTGTATATGTCCCACATATGCAAATTTCCATTCTTGTTTACAAGTTTTGGGGATCAGAATTTCACATTTAGTTTATGATATAGGATGTATTGGTACCTGTAGTTGATTTGTGTGGCCACATTTGACTGTATTCTCTTGCAATATCCAGAATTATTATTTATCTCATGAATAAGATTGCTTATAGTAATATATTCTTTTTTACTACATTGTCGCTTGACTATCCTGTATACTGGCATGTACTAATGTTTCCACCAATGATCAAACCTCACCGTCCCCGCATTTCCTTAATGTTTGTGATGCATAGTCTACCTGATTAGTTATTTAACCTGTAAATGACCAGATATGCTTATAGAAACTTCATATACTTTTAGGATGAATTTATTACTTTAATACATGACTATTACTTCACATTTCTGAGTGTCACTCTGTCAAGTTTAATATTTATTTCCTATGCTTGCTGCCTGAATGTTATTTGGAAATCACTATATCTAACACATTTTAACTTCATTTGCATACATCTTACTGTTTTCTAGATATAAGTGAAACATTTTATATCTTTTCAGGTCTAGGCTGGTATCTGGAACAAAGTGTTAGTGGTGGATCAGCTTGGAAGCTCTCCAGTAGTCTGGTGGTGATAGCAAGGTTTCATAAGGACATATGCAGTGTACTGCCATAAGTGATCATATCACCACACTAATATACAGCACCTCAAGGACATGGCTTAGATCTTCATGGGAGAGATTAGCACCATTGTTCAGTAAGGTAAAGCCTGCCTAAAAACTGTATTTTCCTATCTTATTGTCGCTTTTTGTAGTTATCGACACTGAAATGTAATGCAATTTTCCTATAAAACATGGAAGTGGTCCCATCAGATGTTTAAATCTGAGTGCACTATTAATTATACAAATAACTGCCTAAATACCTGACACAATAAATATGGAACATAGCACCTGTTGTTGCTTCTTTAGTGTGTACACCTATATGCACCTTGACAGGCATATTGCGGTTTGTTGCCAAAATCACTATGAGTCATGCTACTTCACTACCCCTGGGAAAAATGTTCTCAGTTACACAGACCCAAACCACCATTTATTTTAAAGACCATTGATTGATCAACTTTTCTGCCTAAACTTTGACAAAATCTGTTTTCAAACTTTTATGAAAATTTAATTTTTCAATAAAATTTAGTTTATAAATTTATATGTTTATTTAAATTTCCATTAAAATTTGAATTGATCAAAATGTATAAACTTTCAACATAGTTTCAGACAGGCCTTATCTTGTAGTACAATTAGGTTTTTACAGCATTGAAAAAGTCCTATAATTAAGGAAGATATAGCAAATTTAGTTTTGGTTTCTCAAAAGCACATGAATCAACACTTGCACCCTGTGGAACACCTGCACTACACACTTTCCAGCAGGTGTCACATGTCTTGTATGCAAGGAAATTCAAAAAGACTTCATGTATAAAGTTCAAATAGGTGTGGCATTCAAAAATAAAAGTTTTACTAAAATTTGCCCCCAAAAGTTGGGCCTGTCAGGAATCACACCACAATTAATACTTCCAGTTCAGTACCCACGAATGTAGTTCCAGTCTATTTTTAGAACATTTTTTCCTCTCTCCTTTTGGTGGTGATAGAAGAGTTATATTGATGCATATTTGGTAGGGATTTAAAGGTAATTGTTCATTCTTGAGAATATGAGCAGAGAGAGTGGTTGTCAGTGTGTAATTTGGCGACAGTGCACATGGAGTAATAAGGCTTTGGTGATGATCCGGAAGTGAAATATGTGGTCTGTGTACATGCTGTTCTGTTTACAGTGCAGCAGCTCAAAAAAATGCCGATCAACCCTTGACAAGAATTTCACCGTGAAGTCATCTTTGGAGGTATTTTAGATTAACATATGATTTGTATTGATTGTCACACTGTGGAAAGGTCAGCACTGAGAAATATATGTAGAGAACATATAGTAAAATTAATTGTGGTCTATGTCCTGTACAGGCAGTTTTGATGAAACTTTAATATGCTATAAAATTTTTATTATTAATGATAAACACATGAAATTTAGAAGTGTCATATATATTAACATTTAAAATAGAAAAATGACATTAAAATTTAAAAATTGATTTTAGTTTTTAAAATTTTAATATTTTTTTTTTAAAAAATTAAAAAATTAAAATTTGCCCCTTAAAATGCACATAGATAATATTTTTGGAAATTATATCCAATGATATCAGCATATTTATACTCCTACACCATATACAAGCTACAATGATGGATATTTGTCAAATTTTGTCAGAGAAAATATCTTTGTAAGTCAAAATGAGACATACATTTAAAATGTATGAAAGACAGATTCTATTTTGTATTGATCATTCAAACTATTTATTAGGGGTCCAATCAGTTAATTTATGTGTTTATGATGGGGTGACTTCCTGAGTAACACATATCTGCTTATATAGCCTTTAGTAATTGTTAACAAATATAGTTACAGGGTGTTTAGTGAGAGGACAGTGATGAAAACTTTATACTAGAACCTACTCAAGTTCTCTACTAAATCAGTTTAAACTTTCTGAGAATGAAATGCAGGCTGAAGGGATAAAATATACTTTCCACATGTATATTTACCCTTGGATGTAAGAAAACAGCAAAATTATGTAAGTTGAGCACAAAATGCATTCAATGTTATTGTTCAGTTTGGCTAAGATATTGATTAGTGAAGTGCGGCATTGTGGCCTGTATGATGTTATGTGAATTCTTATGATACATCTTAATTTATGCATTGTTAATTACTAATAATATTTGTTAACTGACACTCTAAAGATTGCACAAGATATATTCAAACATATATTTTGAGTTTAACTGTGTACAACTGATCTTAGCATGGTTACATATCCCACATGAACAAATATTCACATATTTTAGAATGTTTGGGATCCAAAGTTCACATTCAGTACATCATATAGGCTGACATTGTACCTACAGTGAATCTGTAAGACACATTTCTGGCTGTGTGCACTAAATGTATCCCAAAATGTTATTTTCTTCATTAATATGCCCATGTATGGTAACATATTTCAATTCAGTACTTGGATAGAGTGCGGTATTGTAATATCAGCTGATATCTGATTCTATTGAACCATTGAGGTTAATAATTGGTATCAAACACCCTTAAAAATACACTTTAAATATTCAAACAGATCATTTGAATTATTTTTGCACATTTGATCATAACAATTACATTGTATATGTCCCACATATGCAAATTTCCATTCTTGTTTACAAGTTTTGGGGATCAGAATTTCACATTTAGTTTATGATATAGGATGTATTGGTACCTGTAGTTGATTTGTGTGGCCACATTTGACTGTATTCTCTTGCAATATCCAGAATTATTATTTATCTCATGAATAAGATTGCTTATAGTAATATATTCTTTTTTACTACATTGTCGCTTGACTATCCTGTATACTGGCATGTACTAATGTTTCCACCAATGATCAAACCTCACCGTCCCCGCATTTCCTTAATGTTTGTGATGCATAGTCTACCTGATTAGTTATTTAACCTGTAAATGACCAGATATGCTTATAGAAACTTCATATACTTTTAGGATGAATTTATTACTTTAATACATGACTATTACTTCACATTTCTGAGTGTCACTCTGTCAAGTTTAATATTTATTTCCTATGCTTGCTGCCTGAATGTTATTTGGAAATCACTATATCTAACACATTTTAACTTCATTTGCATACATCTTACTGTTTTCTAGATATAAGTGAAACATTTTATATCTTTTCAGGTCTAGGCTGGTATCTGGAACAAAGTGTTAGTGGTGGATCAGCTTGGAAGCTCTCCAGTAGTCTGGTGGTGATAGCAAGGTTTCATAAGGACATATGCAGTGTACTGCCATAAGTGATCATATCACCACACTAATATACAGCACCTCAAGGACATGGCTTAGATCTTCATGGGAGAGATTAGCACCATTGTTCAGTAAGGTAAAGCCTGCCTAAAAACTGTATTTTCCTATCTTATTGTCGCTTTTTGTAGTTATCGACACTGAAATGTAATGCAATTTTCCTATAAAACATGGAAGTGGTCCCATCAGATGTTTAAATCTGAGTGCACTATTAATTATACAAATAACTGCCTAAATACCTGACACAATAAATATGGAACATAGCACCTGTTGTTGCTTCTTTAGTGTGTACACCTATATGCACCTTGACAGGCATATTGCGGTTTGTTGCCAAAATCACTATGAGTCATGCTACTTCACTACCCCTGGGAAAAATGTTCTCAGTTACACAGACCCAAACCACCATTTATTTTAAAGACCATTGATTGATCAACTTTTCTGCCTAAACTTTGACAAAATCTGTTTTCAAACTTTTATGAAAATTTAATTTTTCAATAAAATTTAGTTTATAAATTTATATGTTTATTTAAATTTCCATTAAAATTTGAATTGATCAAAATGTATAAACTTTCAACATAGTTTCAGACAGGCCTTATCTTGTAGTACAATTAGGTTTTTACAGCATTGAAAAAGTCCTATAATTAAGGAAGATATAGCAAATTTAGTTTTGGTTTCTCAAAAGCACATGAATCAACACTTGCACCCTGTGGAACACCTGCACTACACACTTTCCAGCAGGTGTCACATGTCTTGTATGCAAGGAAATTCAAAAAGACTTCATGTATAAAGTTCAAATAGGTGTGGCATTCAAAAATAAAAGTTTTACTAAAATTTGCCCCCAAAAGTTGGGCCTGTCAGGAATCACACCACAATTAATACTTCCAGTTCAGTACCCACGAATGTAGTTCCAGTCTATTTTTAGAACATTTTTTCCTCTCTCCTTTTGGTGGTGATAGAAGAGTTATATTGATGCATATTTGGTAGGGATTTAAAGGTAATTGTTCATTCTTGAGAATATGAGCAGAGAGAGTGGTTGTCAGTGTGTAATTTGGCGACAGTGCACATGGAGTAATAAGGCTTTGGTGATGATCCGGAAGTGAAATATGTGGTCTGTGTACATGCTGTTCTGTTTACAGTGCAGCAGCTCAAAAAAATGCCGATCAACCCTTGACAAGAATTTCACCGTGAAGTCATCTTTGGAGGTATTTTAGATTAACATATGATTTGTATTGATTGTCACACTGTGGAAAGGTCAGCACTGAGAAATATATGTAGAGAACATATAGTAAAATTAATTGTGGTCTATGTCCTGTACAGGCAGTTTTGATGAAACTTTAATATGCTATAAAATTTTTATTATTAATGATAAACACATGAAATTTAGAAGTGTCATATATATTAACATTTAAAATAGAAAAATGACATTAAAATTTAAAAATTGATTTTAGTTTTTAAAATTTTAATATTTTTTTTTTAAAAAATTAAAAAATTAAAATTTGCCCCTTAAAATGCACATAGATAATATTTTTGGAAATTATATCCAATGATATCAGCATATTTATACTCCTACACCATATACAAGCTACAATGATGGATATTTGTCAAATTTTGTCAGAGAAAATATCTTTGTAAGTCAAAATGAGACATACATTTAAAATGTATGAAAGACAGATTCTATTTTGTATTGATCATTCAAACTATTTATTAGGGGTCCAATCAGTTAATTTATGTGTTTATGATGGGGTGACTTCCTGAGTAACACATATCTGCTTATATAGCCTTTAGTAATTGTTAACAAATATAGTTACAGGGTGTTTAGTGAGAGGACAGTGATGAAAACTTTATACTAGAACCTACTCAAGTTCTCTACTAAATCAGTTTAAACTTTCTGAGAATGAAATGCAGGCTGAAGGGATAAAATATACTTTCCACATGTATATTTACCCTTGGATGTAAGAAAACAGCAAAATTATGTAAGTTGAGCACAAAATGCATTCAATGTTATTGTTCAGTTTGGCTAAGATATTGATTAGTGAAGTGCGGCATTGTGGCCTGTATGATGTTATGTGAATTCTTATGATACATCTTAATTTATGCATTGTTAATTACTAATAATATTTGTTAACTGACACTCTAAAGATTGCACAAGATATATTCAAACATATATTTTGAGTTTAACTGTGTACAACTGATCTTAGCATGGTTACATATCCCACATGAACAAATATTCACATATTTTAGAATGTTTGGGATCCAAAGTTCACATTCAGTACATCATATAGGCTGACATTGTACCTACAGTGAATCTGTAAGACACATTTCTGGCTGTGTGCACTAAATGTATCCCAAAATGTTATTTTCTTCATTAATATGCCCATGTATGGTAACATATTTCAATTCAGTACTTGGATAGAGTGCGGTATTGTAATATCAGCTGATATCTGATTCTATTGAACCATTGAGGTTAATAATTGGTATCAAACACCCTTAAAAATACACTTTAAATATTCAAACAGATCATTTGAATTATTTTTGCACATTTGATCATAACAATTACATTGTATATGTCCCACATATGCAAATTTCCATTCTTGTTTACAAGTTTTGGGGATCAGAATTTCACATTTAGTTTATGATATAGGATGTATTGGTACCTGTAGTTGATTTGTGTGGCCACATTTGACTGTATTCTCTTGCAATATCCAGAATTATTATTTATCTCATGAATAAGATTGCTTATAGTAATATATTCTTTTTTACTACATTGTCGCTTGACTATCCTGTATACTGGCATGTACTAATGTTTCCACCAATGATCAAACCTCACCGTCCCCGCATTTCCTTAATGTTTGTGATGCATAGTCTACCTGATTAGTTATTTAACCTGTAAATGACCAGATATGCTTATAGAAACTTCATATACTTTTAGGATGAATTTATTACTTTAATACATGACTATTACTTCACATTTCTGAGTGTCACTCTGTCAAGTTTAATATTTATTTCCTATGCTTGCTGCCTGAATGTTATTTGGAAATCACTATATCTAACACATTTTAACTTCATTTGCATACATCTTACTGTTTTCTAGATATAAGTGAAACATTTTATATCTTTTCAGGTCTAGGCTGGTATCTGGAACAAAGTGTTAGTGGTGGATCAGCTTGGAAGCTCTCCAGTAGTCTGGTGGTGATAGCAAGGTTTCATAAGGACATATGCAGTGTACTGCCATAAGTGATCATATCACCACACTAATATACAGCACCTCAAGGACATGGCTTAGATCTTCATGGGAGAGATTAGCACCATTGTTCAGTAAGGTAAAGCCTGCCTAAAAACTGTATTTTCCTATCTTATTGTCGCTTTTTGTAGTTATCGACACTGAAATGTAATGCAATTTTCCTATAAAACATGGAAGTGGTCCCATCAGATGTTTAAATCTGAGTGCACTATTAATTATACAAATAACTGCCTAAATACCTGACACAATAAATATGGAACATAGCACCTGTTGTTGCTTCTTTAGTGTGTACACCTATATGCACCTTGACAGGCATATTGCGGTTTGTTGCCAAAATCACTATGAGTCATGCTACTTCACTACCCCTGGGAAAAATGTTCTCAGTTACACAGACCCAAACCACCATTTATTTTAAAGACCATTGATTGATCAACTTTTCTGCCTAAACTTTGACAAAATCTGTTTTCAAACTTTTATGAAAATTTAATTTTTCAATAAAATTTAGTTTATAAATTTATATGTTTATTTAAATTTCCATTAAAATTTGAATTGATCAAAATGTATAAACTTTCAACATAGTTTCAGACAGGCCTTATCTTGTAGTACAATTAGGTTTTTACAGCATTGAAAAAGTCCTATAATTAAGGAAGATATAGCAAATTTAGTTTTGGTTTCTCAAAAGCACATGAATCAACACTTGCACCCTGTGGAACACCTGCACTACACACTTTCCAGCAGGTGTCACATGTCTTGTATGCAAGGAAATTCAAAAAGACTTCATGTATAAAGTTCAAATAGGTGTGGCATTCAAAAATAAAAGTTTTACTAAAATTTGCCCCCAAAAGTTGGGCCTGTCAGGAATCACACCACAATTAATACTTCCAGTTCAGTACCCACGAATGTAGTTCCAGTCTATTTTTAGAACATTTTTTCCTCTCTCCTTTTGGTGGTGATAGAAGAGTTATATTGATGCATATTTGGTAGGGATTTAAAGGTAATTGTTCATTCTTGAGAATATGAGCAGAGAGAGTGGTTGTCAGTGTGTAATTTGGCGACAGTGCACATGGAGTAATAAGGCTTTGGTGATGATCCGGAAGTGAAATATGTGGTCTGTGTACATGCTGTTCTGTTTACAGTGCAGCAGCTCAAAAAAATGCCGATCAACCCTTGACAAGAATTTCACCGTGAAGTCATCTTTGGAGGTATTTTAGATTAACATATGATTTGTATTGATTGTCACACTGTGGAAAGGTCAGCACTGAGAAATATATGTAGAGAACATATAGTAAAATTAATTGTGGTCTATGTCCATAAAGGAAGTTTGCATAAAATAATGCTCATTATGACAACAGATGGCGCTGTGAAATGTCAACTTGTTAAAAAACGACTACTCCCCTGACTATAGCGACACAAGGTTATACCATTTTACGGTATTGCTGGGCGTCTATTTTAAAATATTGTACGTTTAATTTACCGCAACCTGTATTATAGGATGATAGGTATAACAGCATACAAACAAAATTAAAACGATATTACATACTGTCTGTCATACCTGCATGAAGTCCAAGTTGATGAGACATCTTTCCGATCGTTCTCACAATATATATGTTGAGAATTATATGGCCTAAATTGTTGTAGAAGTTGATTTTGGGTGTACCCCAACATAAATTTAAAAAATGGGGTGGCAAGGGTAAGAGGAAACTCTGACTAATTTTGGACATGCTATGTGATTTAGTTTTCCGATATTAATACTGCTATCGGGGGACATACTTGCATAAAACCAATCATTCGGGGACAATTGCTTTTCAGATGGTTTAAACATAATTATTTAATGTTTATTTGGTGGCTGCCTTTTTAGTTATCAAGTTGAAGAACAAAATTAAACCTCACTGATAATTCACTTCAAAATATATATATATATATATATATATATATATATATATATATATATATATATATATATATATATATATATATATATATATATATATGTCCCCTGATAGTTTAGTTGTCCCCAGATAGTCAAGTCCTTTTTGTCCATGCTCATTGCCAAACTTTAATGTACAATGGATATATTTAGTTATCAAGTTGAAGAACAAAATTAAACTTCACTGATAATTCACTTCAAAATATATATATATATATATATATATATATATATATATATATATATATATATATATATATATATATAATGTCCCCTGATAGATTAGCTGTCCCCTGATAGTCAAGTCCTTTTTGTCCATGCTCATTGCCAAACTTTAATGTACAATGTATATATTATACATACATGTACTAACAATGTCATTGGGGGCCTTACTATATACATATCCACCTATTTGGGTACATTCACAAATATATAGAGGGTATTTGCTTGAAACAAGTGAATAATGGATATATTTCATAGAGTGGGTGAAAAACTCTAGTCTTTTCATAAGCAACTATTATATTTTTGTTATGATCAAGCATATTGTCTAACAACTTTTATAACACACTAAAGTAGCATATTTCTTAACGCATCCCCTCAATGTCAGCAGTTTAAAATGCTCCTTCCCCATGCAAGGTAAATAAGCTGATAAATACAAAACAAAGAAAAAAGAAACATGTTTATCATTGGTTGGATTTTAACCGCAGTCATTAAGTTTTCCAGATGGCCATCTTTACCTTTACATTACGCAAACATCATGAAACATTGGATTTCTTATATATAATATCTAATGATGGCTGGTGAATAGTTTTTTCCCTCACTCTATCACAGATAATTCACTTGTAAAATTCAGTAATTCACTGCCTAGCATACAATAAATATATACATTATTTAATTATGTATATTTACTGACAAATATCTTACTCCCCTTTACAAAGTTCCTTATTCATTTGTGGTAACCAAGTATGCTATGTTTTCTAAAGACTCTGTATAGTGTTATAAACCTGTAGATTATCCTTCATGTTACTTTAAAAGTTTTCTGTCTCAACAAAGATCCACAAAGAATCAGTATATTTATTTTTTCACAATGAATCAGTATATTTATTTTTTCAAACCTGTTTTATTGAAACTGTTACATTAACCATTTAGATACAGTTACACTTTAAATGCATCGTAAAATGGTTTGGATAATTTGATTTTCATGTTCTGAAACTGAAAACAGTCATTTATAATAAATGTCCCCTTGTGTTAATGGTAAATACTCCCGGCATTTAAAATTATATTTTAACCTTTATATATTTTAAATGTTATTTTTTTTCTGAGATTTTCCATCAGTTGACTAAATACAATGTTATTTCTCATTTATAAAATCTTTCTCAAAACCATTTGTTTCCTAATGTCTCAAATTTGTGTTCAGTTCAATGTTGGGTTTATATTATGGTTGTTATTCAAACAAGACAACGCTGTGTATCTTTTCCCTTTTTGTTTACATAACCATATGTAAAGCTTTCTATCATCAATAACAAATATCTTCTTGTTTTTCAATGCATATAACATAACAGTGTTGGTACAGTTCAGTTTGTACCTTTGAAATAATTTATCAACTTCTTTTTCATGGGAGATATATCATTTTCATTGGAAATCATTTTCTCTGGTGCTAATGGGTAACCCATGAAATAGTCATAAAATTGTAATTTAATCACCAAAAACACTTAAAACTATCATAGTCAACTTATGTTTTAAATTGATTTTTTCCCATCATGCCATGCAACGACTCCATGTTTGTATGTAATTTGATTGCTAATTACACATCTTACTCCAGTCACAATCATCAGGAACAGGCAGTTTTACACCTAATATATCTTTAACCTTATATCTTGTGATAATCATGGAAAACTTTGAATAACCTAACTTTATGAACTCGTTGCATATTAATATAGAGATTGTATGTACCCATATGCAATCAGCCTCAATATGAAAATGCTATGTCTAATTATTATTCAAAGATTTACTTGTCTAATGAATTTCCAGATAAACCGAAGAATTAAAATGAAATTAAAAAACGTGGCATATGATGGTATAAGGATACGCTGCTTAATTGGGATAACTTATTATTTTATGCTAAGATTTACATTCCATTTGGTGTCATTTTCCTCCAGTCAAAGTACATAAGTGGGTCCTGATCTTAGATTAAAGGCTTGTAAATGGTTATCTTGAATTCATCACCTCTAATTTGTGATCTAATTAAATTAAATCAAACAATTTTGACAATAAGTAGATCATCAGACCTGGATCCAATTGTTTACCCAATACTATTAATAATTCTTTATAATCATCAGACCCAGATCCAATTGTCTACCCAATAATACTATTACCAGTTCTTTATAACCATCAGACCTGGATCAAATTGTTTACACAATACTATTAATAATTCTTTATTTACAGAGGGAACTGATTTAGATGAAAATAATTTTACCTCGAGGTCCTCTAAAAAAGTGAAGCAATATACATCATACAAAAAGTTAATAGAAATTACTATTTAGTTCAACATGTCTTGAGTAAAAAAAAAATGACTTAAATATCATCTCTTTTAAATACTAATATTTTTGCACTTTTACGGCCTGTGAAATCTTTTTCCACAGAAATATACCGGAGTATTGGAAACATTTTAAAATTGTTAAATTCTTGACTCTGATGGAAGAAGGTTTCATATGTGATGTTGATCTTAAATGGTATTAAGTGCCGAGTAATAGTTCAATAGCTCCTGTAGGTACTCTGGAGTAGCTCCATTTAGACATTATGCACAAGGTATGTCAGATGAAAATCAATCTTTTCATATGTTTTAAGCCATTTCAGTAATGTAAAAAAGGCTTTTAGTTTAAACATTTAATTTTATAACTGTGTAGTTCAAGATTATAAGTTCTGTAATACAGATAGTAAAGGATTAGAATGAAAACCAATGGTTCGTTTTTCTCCTTTTGACATACAAACATTATAAATATATGTGAATATATAGCAGATGAAATTGAGTTATGACAATAATTTTAAATTGTTGAAGTCATAGTGAAAATTCTCTTAGCTTAATTATCAGCATTTAGGCATGATATATAGAGCACAAAGATGAACAATGAGGAAGTTGATAAAAGATGAGAAGAAATAAAAAAGAAGTTACAAGCAGAAACTTAATTAAAATGTGTATGGCATTGTGTATGAAATTGCAAAAATAAGGAGGAAAGAAAGGGGAAGAAATTAAGAAAGTTACAAAAGAGGCAGATATAAAGTGAACTGTACTGCTTAATAGAGTGACTTACATAACTGACATTGTATGTAGATGTTCAGAATGAAAGGTAGATACACAAAAACACATTATTTTGTATAAAGTTTTCCTGGATTAAAAAAAAAATAATACAAACCCTATACTCATAAGATTTTTATGTAAATGTTATTACATACTATGTTTCAACAATGCAATAAAAAAAGAACACACATTAAAAGTAAGATTTGTTTATTCAGTATATTTCATCCACAACCAAACGTGAACTTTATTGCCAGATGAGCTAAAAATGTAAAAGGTGAGGATGTACTATATAAATATCTGTTCAAGGTGCACAAAAGACAACTGATGACTGACAATGCACAACCACACCAAAAGATCACTCTTAAGGAAGCAATCAGATATTGTGAATTCATTTAACTTTGTGGTTTAGTGAAAGATTTAATTTTCATGGATACTTAATTTTGTGTACTGTGTAAAGTCATGGATACTGAATTTTGTGTACTGAGTAAATTCACAGACATATAATTTATGTGTACTAGGTAAGGGATCCCATAGTTTTTGCAAAATAAATAGCCATAAGCTGCACACAGAGTTAAAACACGCAAATTAAAACAAAATGGTGTGTCTGAGAATGCAAATGTGTATTTGTCATTAGTGAATAGGACTTATTTTACATAGGAAAATACAGTATATAAGCCACAAAACATTTACCAAATTTGGTGATCCTAGCATAAACCATGCTAGAGGTAAGAGGCTCATGTGGGTTTGAGATCACTCACATGACTAACAAAATAATTAGGGTACAAAGTTAATGTAGGAGAACTTTTGATTCACATTTTGTAACTAGAGGAAGGAGTGATACAATTAAAAAACAAGGTTTCAATAGTTTTTTGTGAGGTACACAAGGGTTTAAATGATATAGTGACTCTCATAGCCCAATGTATATAGGTGTGCACTTTTGTCACAGTTAATATTAAGCATAAGAGGGTCATTACCACTGAAACATGCCTCAAAATTCTGGAGGTTCTACAAATAAATGACAATTCAAAAAGTAAACAAGAGCCTCTTGGATGAACTGATGCTATACTGGCCAAAAATAATTTTCAGGACATCAACATAAGAGCATTTTTTCATTTTAACCAATAAGTGTTGAAACCATTGCTGATATTCTTGAGCAATAACAAGATTTTCAAATTAGTTACTGTGACAGCCATACTGGGCTTAAAATTATTACCATTTTCATTTTGGACCAACTAGACATCATCTGAAGTCTTTTGGTGAAAACCCATGTCAACAAGACCATCCTTTCAGTAGGAGTACCAAGATGGATGTCATATCAGCCATATTGGATATAAGATTGGCACCATTTTCATTTAGAACCAGCAAGATATTGTAAGAAGTCTTTTAGTGAAAACCACATGTTGATATGACTATCCATTTAAGAGAAGCAGCAATAAATAGATTTTCAAGATGGTCTCTGTGTCAAGTTTTATGTAAATCATCCAAGTAGTTTAGAACGAGTAACAAAAATAAATTTGTGCTCACAGACGGATGATGGACAACTGGCCAACCCACAAAATCATGTTTTATGACCAGTGAGGCTAAAAATCAGAGGCCTTCTAAAAATCATGGAGCAAATATACATGTACATAATCATAAACAAGATCAATTAATCAACTACATATAATACTGTCATTCAACCCCACCCAACACAGAGTCTAAATCTTTGTCCAAGTGCCAAAAACCAAGAGTCAACTTTATTGGAATACACTAAATACAAACTCTGCTAAAAATTCATTTGCATATGTACATAGGATCAATATATTGCAAATATAGTAGATATTAGTTGGTCGGAATAATATTTCCTAGTGAAGCTGGATAGCAAAAGTTTTCATAATGAACCTTCAACACCCACAACCAAGGTTTTTCCCCTCTCAGAAATGGAAAGGTGGAATGGACGGAGAAAGGAATATTGTTAGAGCCAGATGTTTGTATCCTGATTTGACTGACATGGTTTTGAATGGTTTTGCACCGGTCGAATGATCCAAGAAAAAGCAATAATTTTGTCAGTTGTAATGGGATATGATGACTTTACCGCAAGTAACGGATGGTTGCATAAATTTCAAGTCTGACACAATATTAAGTGTTCTGTCCTTAGTGGAGAATCAGTTAATGTTAAGAATGAATTTGTCGAAGATTGGAACAAGATTGAATGATATATGCAAGAGATATGACAGCAAGGATATTTTTAATTGTGACAAAACATATTTTTTTTAGACTTGCCAACAAGGTCGCGGGTACGAAAAAGGGGATTAATGAAAATGCTATTCACATTTGTCATCCCCCTCTAGAAAGGCCACCCTCATTATAAAGCCACTTTCCTGCTGCAATAGGGGTGGCCTTAAAACAGTGGGACTACTGTATATATGTACTTGTATGTTTTAATGATCCAATTTTACAAAATGTGTATAATGGAGTCTCCTGCACATGTAAATTCTGATTTCTGCCAATACTGAATTGCAAGTCCACTTGACACATTTTATTCCAGTGTGAAAAAATAGCAAAGTCATGCACTCTGTATCTACCTACATAAAGAAAATGGTCACGAGTTCAGTGTTATGTTTTCCATATGAAAAACGCGTTTGTCAGGGACTGACATTCTACTGGCCAAAAAGAATTTCCAGGAATTCAAGTTAAGAACCTTTCAAACTAATTCTACAGTTTTGTACTTTGCATAGGGTTAGAATTTTAAAGAAAAATAATTTCTGGGATTTCATCACTGGTTATACTGGCAATATAATAAAGACTTTGTATATCTTAGGTGTTGGGAGAAGAACTTTCAATTCCCTTTATTTTGATGTATGATTGATGGGTGTACTTTTAGGTTCTAGAGTATACAGCTTGGGCTAACTTAAGATGTGCTTGAATAAAAAAACTGCTAGCTCTGCATGGTCATTTTCACTTCCTGGACTTCAGAGGTAAATTGTAGAAAAATGATCCGATAACTTTTTTTTACTTTTCAGATGTTTTGTAATTTGTTCATTGCACTTTCAGAAGCTGCTATTGCCTACTTCAGCAAAATTCGTTTTCCCTATTTTAATAACTTTTAAAGTTAGTGTACTTTTGATTAATTCTGGTTAATTTTTCAAGCACATGGGAGCATACATTTTGTTATACCATGTGCTTAGATCATGTACAATTTCCACAAGTGCAGTATCCAAAGAAATATTAGCCACATTACATCAAAGTAGCATTGAGATATGCCAACATTATCTCCACTGTGCATGTTACAAATACAAACAACTTCACCTCACCTACGTCACTATCTGAAAAGTACATACTAACTGGTGAGCACCCCCTTGGTGAAATAACAATATTGATATGACTAGACATCTGGAAGTAGCAACAAGATACTCAAGATGACCATTATGGTGGCCATATTGGAAGTCAGATCAGCTAACTTGACATGGTAAAGAAGTTGTTCAGTGAAAACCCAATGCCAATATGACCCTTCATTCAGGAGAAGTAGTGATAACAAGATTTTCAAGATGGTAACTGAAGCAGCCATATAAGATATCTCAGCAGCATTTTCATTCAGGCCCAACTAGATATTTCAAGAAGTCATTTAGTATAAAAAACAAACATGCCAAGATGACCATCCGTTCAGGATCAGCGACAAGATTTCAAGATAGCCACTACGGTGGCCTTATTGGATGTGCAAGTGACACCATTTTAATTTAGGACCAACTTGTATGTGGGATGAAGGTGTAAAGGATAAAGTTTCAAGGCAATCCTGAAGTAGTTTAGGAGGCAGAGCTATAACAAGATTGTGCCAATGAATGGACTGATGACATACCATCCCATAAGTATATGGAGAAACAGTGGAGATCCATATTTTATATAGCGATCTGTGCTAAGGGCAAGTACAAGGTACACTGGAACCCAAGGTCAATTATGTCTGGTTTTCAAAGTCATTTACAAAAGTATAGACATAAAAGTTTTCATATCTGCACCATAACTGGATTTATATGTACCCAAAATTAACAGAAATGTATCAAAAACTGCAGGACAAATAACATGCACAAAAATCAGTCATTGTAAGAAGAAAATGTGCGATAATTTAACAACAAATATTGCAGGAGAGTAGTAATTTGGTGAAATGTGCATCTTCAAATTATCATTCATGGAAATGAACTGAAAACTTTGACAATAGTTGTATTCACAAGATTTAATCATGCAATACATCAAGCTGCAAGTAAAGATAGTAATCCAGGCAACTATTGCTGGAATAAAGTAATTTGTTGACATGTGCATCTTCAGATGATGACAATAATATGTATCAAGTTTCACAGTGATCCATCAGAAACTAGACTATTTGTATTTACAAGATTAATACATACACTGTATTGAGATAAAGTAATAAAAATGGCACTAACTGAAGAGCCAATATTTTTGTTTATGTGCACATGCTGAGTTGATGACTACAACATTTACCAAGTTTCATAGCAATCAACTGAAAAATGTAAGATAATTGTGATTACAAGACTTTGTCATACATGGAATTCAGTTGAAAGTAAGAATGAGAACTCTAATAAAAATTGCATCACAAAATAATTTATCTATATGATCATCATTAAGTGATGCCTATAATATTTACCAAATTTCATGGCAATTCATTCAAAACCAACTAGCTGAATTAATATGTGTGTGCCAGATGGATGGATGGAAGCTTGGATGGACTAACATGAGTGTTTCAAGAAGGGGTACTTAAAGTACACCAATTTTCTATAGTTGTTGCTTGGTTTTTTTCTTGCTGAAGCCTCTTCATGTTCATTAGTTTTATTCGGACTTTGTTGTAAGGTGCTTTGATTTTGCTTTCAAGTATCCATTGTTCCACTGCTGTTTTACCTGAAAGAGAGACCAGAGACTAATACTGCATCCCAATGCAATGAACTAGACAACAATCTTGCAGGTGTTGGGCCTGTTTTGCAGTGCTTTTACTGAGCTTGTACTCCAAACAGCGTATATACTTTGATATTTCTCTATCTCTCTGATTTATTTGGATTCATATTTAATCAGTTTTCTTTGCAGTCTGCATGCATGAATACTAAATTCTAAATGTTGCGTTAATAAATTACATAGGAAGAAGAATATTATTTATATTCCATTATCATTTACGAACAACTTTATTTTAAACCTGTGAAGACCAGTCGATTAGCAACAAAACTCTTGATACCAATATTCTTTAACTTATATAATTCTGATAATTTCTTTGAAACAACTTTATGAAAAAGCATGTTTCTGTTCAGTGTTAGCAAATATATCGATACTCCATTGCTCATTCACAAAACATGTAGATTTCACACAATCAAATTTGCCTTATTACCAATAAATGCAAGGATGAAAAAATGAACTACATAGTATCATTATAAAACAGTTATATGAACAGATATTATGTACATGAACATGTAGATTCACAGCACAACATTTTATATTCAGGCATTAGCAATTTTTCAAACATTGCATCGATCAATGCATCCTTTGAAAATGAAACAAATGAGCTGCAGCAAAATAATAACAAAAAACCTGATGACCACTTTACATATGCATATACTATATGACTAGATACAACCCCCAAAGTTTAGTAACTTTAGCTGTGAGTTATTGTGCAGAAACAGTTTTCCTTCTTTCACCTTGGCCTTTGCATGTTTCAACAACTATTAAAGTTATTGTGCAAAAGCCTAACAGCCTTGTGGCAGCAGTATACATATTGCTTAAAAAATTTAAATCTAAAATACCCCTATCTGTATAAAACATGAGATAATAACAGACCATGTCCATGGTAGATACCTTTGTGTTGATTTTATCCCACAAAGGCACATTTTACCCTAGTTTGCATTACTGGGAGAAGGGCAAACAAGGAGCTTCAATAACTATGCCTCAACACTTTAAACATCAAATCAGCATAATTGAAAAAGAGTTAAATTGGTCCAAATGATCTAATCCAGCAAATACAAGATCCTTCTTACATCATTTGCATCTCTTTTCCTGAACAAAACTGAAGTAGAAAAAAAAAAAAACAAGGTCCAGATGACTGTACATAGACAACTATACACCTCAATACATGACTATTTCTGAATTTGCACTAAAAGCAACCTGTTCACAGACATAGCTGTTGGGGGCACTGCTGTAATTCCGCATTACGGAGTATTCAGTACCAAGAGGAAAAAAAAAGTACAAAAAATGTATGCAAGGTTGTACTGAACAAAATGTATACTATGTAAGAGCAGTACCTGGAAGGCTGCAGCCATAAGCAATATTAATCCAGTCAATGAATGAATCTTTTAAAACTTTCGTCATTTGGGCGTCCCAGTGAAACCTTTGATCTGTAATAACAATTGAATATTTAAATATATTTCTTGCCTGCATACATGTAGCTGGTAAAGTTGTTACACAATGGTAGAGGATAAATCTTCATGAAACAAAATTAATTGCTACCCTTCTTCATCATTTGTTAGTCTTTTAATGCAGGTTCACTAGAAGCATAAAAACTAAGGCAATTGTGAATCCCTATGCTTTTTATAGCATATGGATTCACAATTGCCTTGTTGTTGTTTTTTTTTATAGCATATTCCATTACCCACCCCATACTCACCCTCACCAGCAGTGACCCAGACATTAAAATGCAGTATCTGTCACATACATGACATGTCTTTTCCTATGATCAGATATATTCACTTTGGTCAAATGTCATTAAAAAATGTCATTATATGCAATTGCTGTATTTTTACCTGTCTCCCTCCCTTAGAGGGAGGTAGGAATGACACGCCTCTTGCTCAAAGTCATCCACACATGGGCAAGATAATTAATAAATTGTGTGGATTTCCAATCAGCCATTAGGATGAAGGTGCAGTAACAGATGGATTGACAGACAGACAGACAGAGGAAGGATAATAATATGTCTATATTTTTTAATATATAAAAAGCATGGGAATAATAATTGGTATTTCCCTTAATGGGAAATGGGGATACTGAGCTTTAGTTGTTGGGAGACCCCTGAGATTTTAAGATCTATCATTAAAATCAATATAGCCATATCCTCTTTAAGTTGAAAATAGCTTTCAGAAATCACGATGATCTACATACAACCAGCAATATCCCACATTATTTGGCAGGTGAAGTCTGGAGGAATGTTGACAAAATATCCAAAGAGTGTGTCACTACCACCCAAAAAATGAAGTCCAATGTGGCATCAAAGCAAAGATGAGAACAGTAAAGATCAGCAATATCATTGATGTTTAGTAACCACCAACCTCAATTAGTCACAAAATTACTAAAAAAAAGGAAAGTGTGTATCTAAATGGGAGATATAGCTAATGATAATGAAATTAAAGGAGACACAAGCAGCAATGAGAAAAATGTGAAGCAAGAGCGTGATGATATTACCTTGGACAATATTTGGAGGCAGTGGACCATAGGTACAAGGACAATAAAAAAGGCAACTGTGCTATAACATCCCTTACAGGCACCAAATATCAGGTGACATGGTGTTCATTCCCAGCTAATATTAAAGGGTGAATAATGTAGATAATATAGATGCATGTAATTCATATTTCTTCTAAATAAGAAATTAATAATAATGGGCTTCAGTTAGGCAGAAAAAATACCTAAACCAAACAAAGCATGTTGAATCAGTTTTCAAACTTGTAAATTTTACTGGGAGAAATTATTAAAGTACTTCTAGTTAAATTTGCATCAAGACTGAGGGCTAATATGATAATTCACAAATCTTTTCTTATTTTCATACACCATCACTAACATTGTGGGTTTCTATTTATTGAAATGTTATGTCTGGTGTAAGGGAGATAACTGAATGATATGCATAAGGTGTGTACTTTCCTCCAATATATTATTCATGTAATACACATGAATTCAAGAACACATGTATTAACTTCAATGCAATTAAATTATCCAAAAATGTATTACTGATAAAGTGAGAACCTAAAATCCAGGATTATATATATATAGTCGAGACCTCAAGAATGATTATGTAACTAACTAGAGAATCGCATTTTTAATTTCAAGACACAAAAGTTTACAAATAAAGACAAGTAGAGTAGGACAATTAAAATCAAAATAGGAAGGAATACCATATCTTTAGCAAACTACCTAAAATACTTATACCAGAATATTCTTTATGATACAAGTGAACTATCTACACATGGACCAGAAGTGTCCTCTATCCTGGTCTATAACATGCTTTACAAGAACAAAAAAGTTGTATTTTATCCATGATTTTTCATCTTTTGCGCATAAAATAGTCAATATTTGGCTAAAATTAACTATATTAACTTTACATAACTTTTTTGGGTCTGTATGCTAATATTTTTGGAGCTGACTACACAGTCACAAAGCCATCAGTCTATATATGTTATACATATAGTTACAAAAGCCCCATTCCAAAGCTAATGTGTGTTATTTTCTACATTTTCTATGTAAAAGTCTGTCAATATTAGACCAAAACATCTCAATATCCATTGTTTAACCAAATGACACTATGACAGTATAGAAATGGTGGCTATGTATACTCGTAACTATGGATACACTGTGAAGCTGGTATTATCTTTTAGGTATCACGGTACCAATTGTTTTTCCATAGACCTCAATGCTAATATCTGGAGAGATAAATATATTTTCTATCCTAATTTAGCGTGCATCTCACACACTGTTATAGAGAACAATGTTAGATTGTCAATTTGACGATGACAAAACCAGGTACTCCATTGCATTTAAGAGAGATAACTCTGCTGGAACTAGACAGGGGTATGAGTTATCTAGTCACAACATACATATTTTCAGTCATGTGTATTACATTTTCGAAAAATCATAAAAAATACAAAATTTGATCTATTTAGGAATTAGCATAAATTCACATGTTGCCAAGTGGCTAAACTTTTTTTAAGCCTAACAGAAAGTACAACTCTTACATAATCCACCAATCATAGCTAGTGTTGTTTTTTCTGATTGCAATGTTCCCTACACCTTAAGCTCCACCCACATGGACTTGCGCAATTGGTACCGTTATACCATAAACTGCCACACTGCAGACATCATAGTGATATAACTGAAAATATTTAAAAGCTATGTTAAAAATCTAAATACCACATACACAAACACACATGCTTAATGAATTTTTGTTTCCATATAAACGAAAGGACTTTGTTCATAACTGAAAAAAATCTATGATTTAAAGATAGCTGGGGTTTTCTTTATACCTCAGATGTGCTTGATAACAAGCAAAATCTGTGTGTCCAACATGACATGGGTTCCCTGCCTTTACTGTTTCCTCGTCTTGCATTTGGAAACCTTCCACCAGCTCTGTATGGAGAAAATATATTCCGCAAGTTTTCATGCTCTGAAATAGGTCTCGAGACACCTGTAGCACTTGTTGCACATGGGACTGTGGTAGAGGTAGACAAGGCATCAGCAGCCTTCCTCAACAAGTCTGCTGCAAGCTGCTGATTGCTCATCATCTGAAAATAAAGCAACAATAAACTGGATATATTATTGGTAAAAAAGGTCAACAAAATAATGTCCAAAAAATAACTATTTGCTTTTGGGTAAAAACTTAAATGCAAGGAACCCTATACAAAATCATCAACTACAATTTATTGTACTAATTAGACTGCATATTGTTTGATTTACTTGTAAACATTAATTGTATCACAACTTTAGTATATGGACTACTTGGGTAATGAATACTGATTTAATTATTGATAAATGATTATACTACACCAGTGCATGAAATATTAGACTACCTTAAAAGGAATAGAATGCTTTTATTCAATGTCAAGAACCAAAAGCACAATAACTTTCATTGCTGTGGGTGATTAGGTTATTGGCTTAAACATTTCTTACATTTTTAATTTTCAATTCTGGGGTATTTAAGATTAAACCATTATCTGTTCAAATGAAATAATTTCAACTTTAAAAAATAATTTGAACTGTTTTGGGTCGTTTTCAAGAGTGCTTGAGATATCTTAGTGTGATTAGTTACTCCCCTAATTCCCCTGCCAGCTGACCCTCTGACAAGCTCTTTATTTAGGCAGCGAGATGTACAGAAACTCATTACAAAGAAAATTATATTTCCAACAATGAATAGAGGCTTGGGGTGTGTTTGTTTTAATCTACATTTTATGAGGTATTAATGTTTTGATGTTATTCTGAATGTTATTTTTGCCGGAGCATATGTACATTAGTATCACAGAAAAAGATTTACTTCTGTGAAGTGTATTAAACTGGGCGATCTTAACGACCCAGGGTCATCGGGTGACACGATTTACCCAAATACTCCAGAAAAAAACATGTGAAACATTTCCTACTAAATACATTTTTTAATTCATTGTCAAGTTAAGTTCTGGGTCATATTAAATATGTTAAATGACTACAGCTCTTTTCATCGGTTGTCACATGAGTTCACACTTGTCCCAAGATGAAAAATTCTTGAAAATTGCACGTTTCAGAAGCCATAACTTCAGTTTGGTACAACGCAGAAAAGTCAATGATGGATTGATGAATAGAAAAAATATCTCAGGAGTAAAACAAGCCAAAGATAATGGTCGTGATTTTAAATACGGAAATAGCAGAAAGAAAATGGAGGGTCAGCGGTGTAACCTAGGTTTACATGCAAGACATAGCACATGTTGATTTTGTTTAGACGCATAAAACATAAATATCAGCGTCAGGTCTTACATGTGTAAGTATTTGGATGTTACGTACCTTCTCTTTTAATATAGTACGATAGAGTGGGTCCTATGTCAGAATGGGTATTTTTGTCTCTCTGTATGATTTTGTTCCTTTAGATTATTTAAGTTTTTTTTCCACATCAAGCTCGTGTCGAGCACTTGTGATAAGACAATTTATAGACAATTCGGCCGAACTATGCGATAGTTGTATAAAGATATTTTTTTCATACAGCAAGTAGATACAATGTACTAAGATTATATATATATATATATATATATATATATATATATATATATATATATATATATATATATATGTGTGTGTGTGTGTGTGTGAGAGAGAGAGAGAGAGACGAGAGAGAGAGAGAGAGAGAGAGAGAGAGAAAAGTAAACTAATATATATTGCACTTTCTAATTAAAATATTTCAATACATCTACATACAATCGCATTCTGAATTTAAGTCGTTTGGTCAAATTATCTATATTGATTTATCAATTAATAATACTTACCAGATAATATTCTACAGAACACATTACATTTTTCTAAGAGTAGCAACACCGTACACAAGATATTATACTAATATATTTGATACTAGACTTCAGATTGTAACACTGCTTCATATATGGGACACTCAATTGCTTCATAAAATAGAAATGATGTATTGTTACAAATTAGCGACAAGAGTAGAGGCCATACATACCTCTTGAAAACACTAATCCTACTTTGAGAGGGATACTTCAAAGGCTTTCTTGCCTTTTAATGAATACTTACTTGTTGAAAATGATTACAGATTTAATGAAGTCTCTTGTCATATGTATCTAATACATACATTATATGTTTGGAGTGACTGAAAAGGCATACACGTTGTAAACTTTTGCGTTTATATTTTGAAGCAGAAACTGTTATGATTAGAATGGCATTAATTTGACAACTTAAAATGTTTTTGGTGTTTATAATATTCATTATCAATTTAAATGAAATTTAAAATGAGAAATTTTGGTAAAGATGCATTTTATGTTCAATGTGCACATTTATCTGTCTTTTTCGTAACTTAGCAAACACAATAATGTTCTGAATTAAATTTATGTAAAATTATCACAAAATACCTAATTATGTGATTTTCAACCATTTTCCCTGTATAATTTTAGTTGTAAAAAATGTTCAAATATGAGAAGATATCTTGTAACGTATGTATTTTGCTTGAGAATTAAGTTTGAGATCTAAATCGACTTTCTTCCACAGGGTCAGGAGATATGATGCATCTCATTTGTGTCTACGTAACTCCCAAAGCACCACGTCCATCTCTACTATACTTCTTTTTTTTCTCCACAGTAATATTTGGCTTTGGGACGGTTTTTCCTAAAGATATAAAGCTCCTAACCATTATAACTTCGGAAAACATTTATCTTGTTCACCAAATGTTTCAAATTTTATTCTAAAACATATTATATAAGAACTGTTAACATATATGTTGAAAATAAGTACTTGTTAAAACTATTGTCTATTGTATTTTAAAATTGGGTCGAATTATCTTTCGAGTTGGGCAGAATTGTCTTTAAAGTTGGGCCGAATTGTCTTATTTTCGGTAATTTAGACCAGCTAGTGAAATAAAAAAAAGGCTTAGAGACCAACTAGCTGGTCTAGGCTGAATTCTCCAATAGCCGATAACAACAAGTTACTAACTTAACTAAGACCACCCTGCTGTTGTGATGGCGTTTCGTCTTCTTAAGGTATCATAAAATCACTTAGAGCTTCGATAAAGAATATGGTTTTATAGAAAAATTAAAAATTCGTCGCTACCTTACACCTAAAATAGACGGGACTGAAAGAATTAAAAGTTGGGTTTTTTTCACACGTAGATCTATTAGGTTCTTTTTGCCGCACAAAATTACTGCCGTAAAGCAATCTAACTTCCCCTGGGGAGCATTTGTTATTTTCATTGAGGAAAAACTAGGAAATTTAGAGCGCCGTCTGTTGTCATAATGGCATGTAGTATCCCATTATGACAACAGATGGCGACACGAGTTGGAAAAGAAAGAAGTCAGGAGTTGAAATGATGTAATTTGTAATGTGGCAAGTTTATATAAATAGAATATACAACTCGTAATAACTGACATAGCATTTGCCATACGACAAACTACGGTATGAAGTTAGCGTTTGGTGAAAAGCAAGATACCATGACGCAGAAGGAAAGTAGATCTAAGCACTTGCAACTAGCCCTTTACCGTTTGCATCAATGAAGAATACAATATACATGGATGGAATTAGGAATGTAGCACTTGCAAGCAGCCATTTACAATAATGCAAAAGGAAAGTAGCACTTGCAAGTTACCACGTACAGTTTGCATCAATAAAGATAACAATATACACGGATAGAATTATGAAAGTAGTACTTGCAAGTTACCACGTACAGTTTGCATCAATAAAGATAACAATATACATGGATAGAATTATGAAAGTAGTACTTGCAAGTTACCACGTACAGTTTGCATCAATAAAGATAACAATATACATGGATAGAATTATGAAAGTAGCACTTGCAAGTTGCCACGTACAGTTTGCATCAATAAAGATAACAATATACATGGATAGAATTATGAAAGTAGTACTTGCAAGTTACCACGTACAGTTTGCATCAATAAAGATAACAATATACATGGATAGAATTATGAAAGTAGTACTTGCAAGTTACCACGTACAGTTTGCATCAATAAAGATAACAATATACATGGATAGAATTATGAAAGTAGTACTTGCAAGTTACCACGTACAGTTTGCATCAATAAAGATAACAATATACATGGATAGAATTATGAAAGTAGTACTTGCAAGTTACCACGTACAGTTTGCATCAATAAAGATAACAATATACATGGATAGAATTATGAAAGTAGTACTTGCAAGTTACCACGTACAGTTTGCATCAATAAAGATAACAATATACATGGATAGAATTATGAAAGTAGTACTTGCAAGTTACCACGTACAGTTTGCATCAATAAAGATAACAATATACATGGATAGAATTATGAAAGTAGTACTTGCAAGTTGCCACGTACAGTTTTCATCAATAAAGATAACAATATACACGGATAGAATTATGAAAGTAGCACTTGCAAACAGCAATTTACAATAACGCATCAGGAAGATTACAAAATACATGCATAGAATTATGGCGGTAATCCCCCTCCATAAAAGTCATGGCGGCTGAGGTGATTGCTGATGAAATCTGGTTGACAGCTCACGAATTTGATGCATTCTATCCGCAGCCTCATAATGTCAGACCTATTGACTAGGCCCAAACATTGAAATTCATATAATGATAGCTTGCACACAATGTCAGACGAGATTTTCTGTTCTTCAAAAATTCCAATGTAAGAATCGAAATTCACTTGCTTAAGAACATTAGACATCGAGCCTGCCATTTTAGACTATTTCACTGGTTTTTCATAGCTCGCCAACTTCACGCGCCTGTGCAAGTTCCGTTTTTCCTTCTCATTATAATGGAGTTTCATATAAAGACGAAAGCACCGCATATAAAGAAGTTTGCACATCATATAAGTACAAAAGCATCATATAAATACAAGAGCAGATCATATAAAGAAGTTTGCACATCACATAAGGACGAAAGCACATCATATAAAGAAGTTTGCACATCATATAAGTACAAATGTACATCATATAAAGAAGTTTGCACGTCATATAAGGACGAAAGCACATCATATAAAGAAGTTTGCACATCATATAAGTACAAATGCACATCATATAAAGAAGTTTGCACATCATATAAGGACGAAAGCACAGCATATAAAGATATTTGCACTTCATATAAGGACGAAAGCACATCATATAAGTACAAATGCACATCATATAAAGAAGTTTGCAAATCAAATAAGGACGAAAGCACATCATATAAAGTTTGCACATCATATAATAACAATTGTCATCTTAAGACAGCTCTGACGTTCCATAGCATTTTGTTTGTAAGCTGATGCTTTATTAATCTTCAACTTTGAATGATGAGTGAACAAAAGTGATGAAAGGAACATTTGTGTTATAAATGTTTAATCTTTTATATTGTGTATATTATCTGTGACCGTGACTATGTTTAAAAGGAATTCCTTTCAGTGTAATAAGCCATTTGAAAAATCAAAATGTGCAGTCGTTTTATTGCAACTGATATGAGAACGAAACGCAGGCAGATGTGCATTTTAAAATAACGTTTCATCAATATTGTAATATTTATAGACAATAAAAAATGTAATTAAGATTAATATTCGTTTATGTGTTTTATAACTTAGTTAGCAGTTATTTGCTTTGTTGTAGCTACACTAGTTTTGTAAATCACAAAACAAACAAATGTAACCCATTCATATTTAAATGATTATAAAACTAACATAAATATTAATATCTCTCATATGCAATCTATAAAAAAAATACTTCTCAAAAACCAAAACGGACAATGGATTGTATTAACATTATCTTTATTATTATATTTATTATTATTATTATTATTATTATTATTATTATTATTATTATTATTGCATAATACTGTTGGTTCAGTTTCATTTAGAGTTTACTGCGGTCATTCGAAAAATTCAACATAGTTGTACTTATCTGTAGTGTCTGTACCCTGGAGTGGGAATGTTCACATCATCTAATGTAAAATAATTATGTGAAATCAAATTACATTTGCTTTGCCTCTAGGTTTAATTTCTCGGTCTAAAAGTAGTATTGGACGATAGTTCATGTACTTAAAACTGGACGGACTGCTTCAGGGTATATTATCATCACGTGGTCAAATACTTTACACAGTTCTGATAATCTAATTATGATTATCACTGTGTACTGCAGCCACATATCTCCATTCATGAGTTTAGAGAGTATGTGCTTGTTCAATATTATAAGGCACTCAAACCTAGAAACACAGTCAGAATTTGCGATTATGACGACATTATTGCCTCCATTATAATGATTATCAAAATTGTATTATTCATGGCTTAATGATTTCAGGTCATTAATTATAAACCGCTTCGTAATTAGAGACTTTTGTCAACCAATGAAACATGTAATATTAATGAAATGTCCCTCCTCCAAACTGATGCTTTTTTTTCACTAACTTACATAAAAATCAGATAGTTGTATGGTTAGTAACATTTTCCTCTTCATGATCATTTTTCTTTTTTAACGCAAATCACACTGATAACTAAAATATGAATAACTAAAACATTTGTTCAGGTCTAGCCTGGTATTTGGAAAATGGCTGAATAGCTGGATTAGCTTGAAACCTCTCCAGAAGTGAAGTGGTGATCTCATTAAGACATAACGAATGTTTCCAGAACAAGTAGTCTGGATTAGTTCATACTACCGCACAGAGAGATATCAGCAAGTTAGAGCGTCCATGGAAGTGTTTTTTCTATTACATTGTCGAACGTTGCGGTTATTAACATTGAAGCGCAATGCATTGTTACTTTAAAACATGGTAATGGTCCAGTCTAAATGGTACATTTGAGCGATCACTTATTTATAATAACAAATGTTTGGGTAACTGATACAATACACATAAAATATGGCACATGTCATTATTAATATAAAATACATATGTATACCTTTGAATAGGTATATTGCAATTTAATGTACATCTGTATACCTTTGAATAGGTATATTGCAATTCCCTGCACAGACACAGTGAGCAATTCGTTTCTGTTTAAAATATGTCAGTTTAACTTTTACATTTGTATGAAAATTTCATTTTACTTTACGATTTAGTTTTCTATGTTTCAATATGTAATTTAATATTTAATAATCGAAGAATTGTTTTATAATTCAAACATATTTTTTAATGAAATGAAATTTATGTCATACTTAAGTTAAGGTTTTACTACAAAAGATGATTTCTGGAATTTTATAATGGACTGTAAAAGAGCACTTGGTCAAATAGGCTCACTCAGTGGAACACCGATGTTACTCACTTTATGGCAGTTATCCACAATTTGTCTTCTATAAAATTCAAAAATACGTCGCGAGTAAAGTTGAAATAGTTATGATATGTAACAAGTAACATTCAATAAAGAAGTTTTGATTAAGATATATTTTTTTCGGATTCACTAACTTAGAATGTAGATCATGTTTCCATTCTCATTTTGGTGATGATTACTGCCTTACATCCAGGTATTACTGATGCATATTTAAAGGGAATTGTTTATTATTTATAATATGAGAGTTATGACGTGCACAGTGAATGATGAGTTATTGTTGAGTGTCCGGAAGTGAAGAATGTGACTCACAGGACCTTGCATTTTTTAGTCAAGCCTTAAAAAAATTGCCTGTTCATATATGCCAAAACCTCACAGTGAGTTTATCTTTGAAGAGATTGTAGACTAAGATATGATTTATTAGTATTTGCCCACATCAGAAAAAGTGCAGTATTGACAAACAGAGTCCATATCAATCCATATTTTTATCGGCGAGACAATGATCAGGAAATGACCCAAGGGCAGGGGAGATTAGCATGGGCGCCTATACATATTAGGGTCGGCGATCTGCTAGCCTTAAAGAGCGAGCAGCTTTGAAGGTAAGTCGGTAATAACTAAAAAATACCGGTAACTTTTGTGTATGACTATATATATATATATATATATATATATATATATATATATATATATATATATATATATATATATATATATATATATATATATATATATATATTGAACATTAATGTTTTGACGCAGGTGTGGTAAATGCAATTTTGCAATTTTGTGTGCATAAGATCAATATAATTTTTATTTAAATTTTTATTAAACGCGAGGTATTTGAAACTGCAGTGCTGCGCTGTGTTGCTCCTCGTTCTATTATATGCTTATGCTTTCTCGTCAACATTACTTTGTCAGAATTGTTCAGTATTTTACGATATTGCATTCGGGCTCATAATGCATATTGCATTCATAAATGAAGAACGTTTTTTGTAAACAAACAACGGACGCACACTCCAACACTTTTTATTTATTTTATTTTTCTGCGGATGAAGTAAACCAACTGTTTGAGCCATTTCAAAGTAGAGATGTCAAGGTTGACAATGTGGATGAATTCATTAACTCACAAAAGCTTTCTTCAACGAAGCAGGCGAGTGAACGTGATATCAAAAATGGGCAGCGATGGCTGTATGATCACTGCTGTGTAAACAAATCATGTACATTCATGTAGTAGGCGCTTTACGTTTTGGTTGATTAAATTTCAGAATGAACTAAAACAGATGTTTCGTGAGTTGCGACTTACCAGATGCTTTGCTACATTTGCGTTAACAATTGTAATACAGATTTTCGGATTTAGGCTGGTGACAGACGCCAGATTTCATAAAATTGCTAGATTCTTACAACTAATATGCAAGTGACAAAGCCAAAAATGTCTTATTTAACTGATAAAAAAATTAAAAAAAACCTATACTTACAGTTTTAAATCCTGAATTTCCTCCTAATGTTCGTTCTTAGTTCTGCAAATCCGAATGACACGAGCCATGTCATGGGTTCTCAAAGTTGATTACACATTGCTAAAGTAAACTGTAATTTCGACGATATTCCAGGTGCAATTACATCCTCTTTACTGCACTCGAAATGAAATAAACATTATATTCCAGAGCATCTTTTTGATAATTAAAATTGAAAGACTTCATATTTTACCACAAAGAATTCAAGCAATCAATGACAGAAGAATCACGCACTTGTAGATGTCAACACGTAGCTCAGTCGCCGTTGAAATGCGATACATTTCATCTATAATTGGCGCGGATAAATTCAGTCCATAATCGCGAAATTTCGTAGAAAAAACAACAATACAAAAATCTATTAATTCCAGATCAAATGGAAAAGTTTTTGCAATGCGCATTCATTCACAATGACTCCAAAATTCAATTTTAAGTAGACCAAAACGCCATTTCTTTCTTGAAAGTTAGGTCTAGCGCGCAGCTAAGTTCAAAGTTCAAATTTATCTGGGAGGACCTATGTGTACATTAATAACAGTGTTGTTGTAATGTTCAATCTGCGCTTGTGTATTTTAATTTGTTTCGTGTAGAGGTTTTGCTTACGTAATTAAGCCTTTGGTAGAATAAGAAATGAGCATATATTAAAAAGGTTACAGCATTTTCCTTTCATCGGACGTAATTTAAGCATCGATATACATTACATTTCTCAAAGGAATGTTTCGAGAGGGATCCTGAAAAATAGAATCTCTAGGATAAGCAAATACTAGGCTTAGACTAAAAGTTGAAACTATTCCAGACATACCATTGGGTATTTTAAATCCTGGGAAAAGTGTCAAACGTATGAATTACGAAAATAGACAGAAGGTCGAGTAAGTGATAACAAATGCAACAATCAATTGACAGATCTTAAATCTACACCATCAGTGCTAATACAAATATGACAACCCGACACCTGATTGTGCTCATGAAATGAGTAAATGTACTTTCAAGATCACAATCTAATTCAAGTCACCACATTCCTGTGTGAAATTGAGATCTGACGTTAATCAAATGGAAGCTTTCAAAAAAATAAGAATCTTAACCCCTAACATGGTCGTATTCGAGAAAACACAATTTTCAGTAATATTAAAAAATTGTAAAAATAATTTAAAAAAAGAAAACCTTTCAGTATATGCCTGTTACACGTATATTGTATAAACGGTAATCTGTAATGATTATAATTAATATAAAACTATCCCTTGTGCAGTTTAAATAGCAGCGATTAAAAGAAAAGCGGTCAGTTATAAAATCAAAGTTTCACATTAACTGGCTGACAACAGATATTGGGGGAGGCGACTATTGACCCCGCCCACATGCCCAAATGTTCAAGTGTCCATGGGACACGCCATTTCTCCCTATGATACGCCTTATTATCCCCCAGGACAAGACCCCTTTTTCATATTCTGGTCTGCATAATAGCTAGAGGTTATAATTAAGTTCATAACCATAATGGCAGTGTAACAAATTAACAATTAATTCATATCATTGCACTTTTCTTGTGAAAAGGACTGACTCTGTGACATAATTCGAAGAAAACATGTGCTACAGAGTGTGTATGTAAGCACCAGATATTGATTGGCAAATAAACGATGCCCAATTTTGTTGCAACTTCGATGCCAAAGACTTCATTTTAATGGTTCAAATCTGCAGTGAAACGTTACCGCATATGTATATGGCAACTGCTTCCCCACATTTTATATCCAACCTTATTTCCTTTCGTTTAAGTCTTAAGACATGTAACATTGTTTACTGAATAAAATATTATTCTGTATTAGTTCTTTGGGGTCATATATACTGCGTCGAATATTTTGTTTTATTCCTTCTTTTAATTTCTTCATGGAAATGAAGCTTTACACATATGGTATAGGAATGTCAGGTGTTAACTGGCCGAGTTTGGCGAAAATGAAGATTTTGTTTATTGAGAAAATTACGCAGCATTCATTGTGGTCATTCATGGGTTTTAAACGAATTGGTGACAATTTACTACAGTACTTTTGTAGTTGTTACAAAAATCTGAAATTTACGTGAATAATGTTTAATTTTAATCTATTTACTGTAGACAAAAACTGTTGTGTGATATTAATTATTTCGTCACTACAATATTTACAAGTGATAAAATAGAATATGGTATCTGTGGATTGCACACTTGATATATATTTATGCATGTTTTTTCTTCTTCTGAGAAATTAAAATTGACAGAGATATTGAAATAATCGGGAGTTCTCTGCGAAAAAATCAGGAGATATTACGAGGTAGGGAGGTAGGTAAGGACATACCCCCAAAATTGGGAGTTTTTTCTTTCTTTCTTCTCCCAGCTTGAGAGTTAACATATATGAACTGTTCGGGTTTGTGGAGTTTCAGTCAGGGCTAGTGAGTTTATTTTAGTCATCAGCCAGGGGCCTGTGCTTAAAACATTCTTTCAACACTGACCAGTACAATACATAATCTTTTCTAACGAGACATGTATATACTATTAGATTTGTCAATATGCTAACTATAACATCCATGTAAAATACACTGTAATTGAATAATAAGAAGGAAGCTTCTTAATGTTTAAATTAATTGTTTATGATTTCCACTTAGCCGATTTATTTGTGTGGTGATTTTTTGCGTGTGAAAAACTAATGCTTAAATTACGTCCGATGAAAGCCGTTCTAAATGACCTTTAACACCTGCCCAGTATTGGACATTGTTTCACACACATGTCGGTCTCTGATAAAGTCTGTTCGCCCATAATTCAGTCTTATCTCTCATGGATGTATATTTTACAAGATATCAGTCCTTAGGTGTATGTGTGTGTGTGTGTGAGAGAGAGAGAGAGAGATATAATACGATTGAATTTCATCCTTCTTAAATGAATTTTTTGCATTGTGGCAAAAGAATTAATTTTGCTTTGGGCACCATCACCTAATCATTATCACATTTTTGTACAGCATACAATGCATAAGTATTTATTTTAAATTTACATTGGTTTTTTTATTTTAAATTCCAAAATATGAAATATGAGCACAATATAAACATATTTGTTAAAACATACTGCAATATGTATAGTTATGAGTATCTCTCGGAAGCAGGTTCAACTTTTGAATGTGCAACCCAAATCTGGTCTTCTCCTGTCTGTCTCGCTGACCATGTTTTGTTTGTTTTCTAGGAATGGCTAGTATTACGTCACGGGACCACGGGATCTCTTGTCTCATCAAAACTCGGAAAAACTCGTGGTATCTTCCTCACAATATAATCACTACCCGCCTATGATATTGAATTTATAAACACTGCAGTCTGATTAAAATTTGTAGAGAATTACATACATAAAAGGAAATGTTTTATTTCTGGTCTCCTTTAAGGAATGTCTACTAGCACTCGCGTTAACGAGATGCGTCGGAAAGGACTGATAAAAGCAGGTAGTATATGATGTCATGCTAGAATAGAGGTTCGCGATGAAAGATAAGGTGAAGATTGACGTATTCATCTTTTGTTATTTTATAGGTTTTGGAGTAGCAATTGATAATGTTCGAGGTGGAATACTTCATGTTATCAATCATACTTTTACTAGTCGGATTCTGCTGCTGTGGATACTGTCGCTCGAGATGTCAAAGAAAATGTACCAAAAGGTAAATTGACAAGCTGTATCTGTGTGTGTGTGTGTGTGTGTGTGTGTGTGTGTGTGTGTGTGTGTATATATATATATATATATATATATATATATATATATATATATATATATATATATATATATATATATAGATAGATAGATAGATAGATAGATAGATAGATAGATAGATATATAGATAGATAGATAGATAGATAGATAGATAGATAGATAGATAGATAGATAGATATATAATCAATAACAGCTGTATGTGGGAAACATGTGATATAATGGAACTGACATTTATATGTGTTGTCTTTCCAGAGCGATTTACCGCGAAGGATCGAATACATTATAATTTTAATCGGTGAAACGTATGAAAAATCCGACATTTTATGTACCAGTACATTGAATTTTAAGAGATATTTGAAAAAGCCCCACATTCTGTCACGAAGTTCCAAGCCTTAATCATTCTAGAGATCCACATTCATACCGATTTGCGGGTATGTAACTAAGTTCACGCAGATTATCCATTCGTTTAGCGTGTCTATATTTGTGGCATTTGTTATGTCCTGACTGCTGATAAGACACCTTTGATGTTTGTTTATTGTTTGCATAATCTATTGGTGGTGTGTAATTTTAGTCGTTTCCACTTCCAGCTCATAAGGTCTGAAGCGTATTTCATTTGAAGCTTGTACCATCATTGGTGGCTATTAAATGGAACTGATATTGAAATGTCCAAAGTATAAAAAAGTACATTAGAGGTAAAATTACACAGCGCCTGGATAGTCACATGCTGTCCCGGCTAGGAATGTTAGCTGGAGGGTTGCAAATTCAGACTCGCAAAGCGGGTGTTCTCCCATGAAGGATGAGCGAGAGGTCGCAAGAAACGATGAACCGATCCATCACCGAATAGACGATATCCTATCCCCATGTGGATATCTCTTGATTAGAAGATGCATCTTAATTTTGGATCACTGTTGTCTTATGGTGACTTCTTTGAGATTAGCGCTTAGTTCTCGTTGTCTCACGATTATGAAGCGAATAGTCAGTTAAAGGTGTCGTTTAAACCAAACAAAAAAAAAAAAAAAAAAAAAAAGAAGACGTTCTTAGGCAAATGGGATTTGAGTGGAATCGCTTTAAAAAGGGTACGTTGTCACCTTTTTGGTTTCTTTTTGATGGTTATAGTAGTTGTAGCGGCAATCTTGTTGCCGCTGTTGTTATTGTTGACGTTGCTAACGTTTCCAGAATATACATCATCAAAAGACATGATTTACAGACTTTGAATTATTGTGGCAGTAGATATATCTGACGACTTGTAGAATAATAGATAGATATCTATTATTTGAACTTAAACACTGTAGTGATTTTGGCACTAACAAGAATTGATATCTTAGGGAAAAACGGAATACTATCCAATCTCTCTCTCTCTCTCTCTCTCTCTCTCTCTCTCTCTCTCTCTCTCTCTCTCTCTCTCTCTCATGCCTGATATGTTTAACATTACTCAAGGACAGGGACAACTCTACATGTCCACGATAAACTGGGAAATATCTTCATTTTTGGACCAACAAGTTGATTTGACCGTTAATTTAGTGTTAATGTTGTTTGGATATAGTTTTCTATCATAAAATATCGATTCATATTTATATTTCAAATTGAACCATAGTTTCCAAATATTTCGGCTGGACCACATTTATGATAATTAGCCTCCGAACGGAGCAGTATACACGTTTTATATCGGTGGGCTGATATTCACAAAACACTTGCTATTTGCTTAGTTGATACTACTACATCCAATTAAAGGGAGACATATGGTGTTGTACAATTCAACATAGATGTCGCTGTTATTTTAAAGTAATTTCCTTCCAATTAATTACGTTTGTACTTACTATCGTACAAATTGTATAATGAACACATTATTTTCTTGAACAATTCCGCATACAAGGTACATTTCATCAAAGCAAGACCAGTCAGGTGTTGATGTGTGTGTAAAATTTCAAAAGGGTCCTGCCTTTTTTTGAAAAGGCACCAAAGCAAAAATCTGTATTTCTGTTTACTTAAAGTGTTCATTGTACCCAAGACGAGTGCGCAGGAATAAAACGATGGCCAAATTACAAGTGACCAATAAAGACGTTTGTGTGTGCATCTTTTTGTTTTGATTTTTATTTCTTTGTTTTTGTTTTTATTAGCGGAGACGGGTGTCCGTTTTTTTCCCAGAAATATGGAAACATTAAATTCTTTATTTTTAAAGATATTTCTTATAACGCATATTTTCACAGCATATCTTTTTTATATTAAAGCTTATCGTCGACTTCTATACTTTAGTGAAATCACGTTCTGACGTTTTATATGTATCCAATCACAGTAATTTCCATAGTAAAACAAGCTTAATTTATTGATAAAAGAAATGTTTGATTGACACATAAATCAGAACTGCACTTTTGTTTTTAGTTATCAAGTAATTTTTGTTTGAATAATATTTAAATATTTAAAATTTACCATGGAATTGGCATTTCAATTAATATCCATCAAACCATATTGATATAATATAGTTGAAATGGTAATCCCCAAACTTCATTTTACTGTTTCAAAAACAGAAAGAATTAGCAAACACGTTTTTGAAAATAAAATTATTTTTAGATATTGTTTATTGGTCTGGCGTTACCATTTACATTATTATATCAATACTACATGTCTTCCTCTTAACCTTCATTAACTGAAAGTGTGCCTTTTGTGGGGAAACATGACCTCATATCTTTGATGCGTAGTTCATTGGAGATATGACAGGTAAAAAGCGGACTCATTGTTTGTGTGCACACGTATAATTTTTGCCACAAATACATTCACGCCATTATCAGGCCATGTATAAAAGCCACGTGTTGTCAAAATTTCTCACAAAATACTCTGGCACTGAAAACATTCTTGAAAGTTTAAAATATTTTGTATATCTGCTCAACTTGATTATTGTAAACAAAACTAAGGCTGTGTCACCTCCCCCCTCAACTACATTACGGTACAGGTAGAATCGGCAGTTTCCGGCAGACCCAAGTGTATTCAAAAGAAACCGAAACTCCATGTAGGTCTCATAACCTGTGTATAAATATGTAACTGAATTGACATGTGAACAATTGACAATACTGTTATCATGACGTTTGCAAGCTTTTAAATCTACTTCCAGAAGCCAAAAAGAGAAAAAGAAAACGACTGCCACAGAACTGAAGAAAAGACAACGAACGTTTATTGTGTTTATTGTAGAGGAGGTTCGCCGTGAAATCACAGATCTGGCCGATAATTCACCAAACCTACAGTAAGGACATTTAAACTTAGATTAATCCTGGGTGAATTCTGATAGATAAGTACAATCTGTTTCTCAATCGAATAATGTAATGCAGGAATATTTTGACAAACTATATCTAAAATTCCGCTTACACAACATACACTGTCAACATCTAATTTTAAGAATGAACGATAGATCCTCGGAAACATTTTTTACGGGGACACGTCGTTTTAAATTGCCTAATTATATTTGGTCATGCTCAAATCGCATCTATACAATGCCTCAATTGTTTAATTTTCCATTCAGAACGATTGATATTTTAACTATATTTCAGATCAAAACATACTACTCGGATTTTGAGTTGTCTCGTATATGTGATACACATTTGGTTTAATAAGTAAATGGAATACCAATGTCTATCTAAGCTGTTGCCCGTTGCATCTACTTAACTCATGAATGCATGAGATATACTTATAGAATATTTATGCACAGGTCAGTGTCCCAGTTGATGTAAACATCACAAGTGCAACGACAAGCGCGTCAATAGTACACTATATGTATGGACCTCATTCGACTCATGAGATGACCAATAATCATCCAGGAGTGTTATCCGAGCAATCTTCCTCCACAAATGTACCTTAGCTGCTGTATTTAGCTTTGGCGAGGAGGACTACTTAAATGTTACCGTACTTATAATTGTAAGCTCAAATACAAAACGCAGATTAATCAGCTTTGCACAACCATTGATATATATATATATATATATATATATATATATATATATATATATATATATATATATATATATATATATATTGATTGTGTATTACAGGAAGATGACACAATACTAAATCCCATCATTAGCATGAAGATATCACTTTTCATCTTTAATCTAATTGAACGAATATCCTTTAAGACGATATATTTTATTAGTTGATGATAATTTTGGATTTACTGATATAGCAAACTTTAATAATCAATGTGTATGTATGTATGTATGTATGTATGTATGTATGTATGTATGTATGTATGTATGTATGCATGTTTGTATGTATGTATCTTTGGATGTATCTTTGGATGCGTGCGTGCTTGCGTGTGTGTGTGTGTGTGTGTGTGGAGCGTTTAATGGCACATCATCCCAGTTGTAGATATATGGCGCTTACTAAACTAAAAAAACGAAATATGTAAAACTAAAAAACAGGACAAAACGCACTTAGAATTATCCTTCCAAATAAATTAATTTTTAAGTCAAACATAAAATGTTCGCTGAAAGGTCTAAACACTAAATCATAGTTACCGTCTGCATAATCATTCAGTTTTGTTTCAGGTGGAGCATATTTTAATCGTGTACAAGATTAACCGAGTGTATTTCGTCTTTAGTACGTCCTCACCAAGTCCAGTTCTGTTTCATTGACTGAAAGTCGACATAATGGACAAAACTCTGTTCATCCGTCAGTAGACACTGGCAAGATATGCACTCTGGTCGATGGTCACTCCTGAAGAGATATGCATGATTTCATATTACTACCTAATCTCTGTCAATTGCTTTTTACGAATGATGCCATTTCTGTATTGGGATTCATCCTCTGAAGTGTATCGATTGCTGTTCTATATACATTTTATCCACCTCAATAAAAATATGGCTAGACTTCAAACAATAGAGAACACTTTTCCCTAATTGCAGAAACATATGTTTTTGTAAGATCTAAACTTGTAACGGGTAGACAGATGATCAGTGTGGAAATGTGGTTTAAAACACCGAGCCCGTCCTTTATTTCTGAGTCGGAAATTAAGGCGTTTTCAGAATAGTGCTCGATATCGTGCTTTAGAATGTTTCAATGGGAGCTCTAACCTTATATCCATCGAAGAAACCGTCCATAAGAAGGATGCTCTGATTTCATTGAGTTTATTCTGAAACAGCATTTAGAATCTAATAGCTTTTGAAATCTGCAATGATCAAGGTAGTGATATTAGAACATAAAAGTTTCCATTCTTTCCAACATTGAATTTTGCTGTTTCTAATTAAGGCAGCCGTCATATGTCAAAAGGTGGAATGAAATATTTGTACTGAGTGGTTAAGGTTTGTATTCGAATCTAACGACTACACTATACGAATGATTCGGTGTACTCATTTCCTGCAAATAGTTTTCAGAAAGAAGGCAGCTTGTTCTGAGTTTTCTATCTTTCAGAAAGTTGGAGTTTAAGTCCGGAGGGTTGCAAGCATTTAACCGGTCATTTATCATGCCGTATTTATGTGTACTGTACGGAGCTTTCTATTAGTCAAACATGATGGCAACCATCTGTCCGCTGTGATGAAATATAATGTAAAATAATTGGCAAATTTGATTTTCTGTCATCTGCATCAGCAACAAATCTGATAGCAGTTTCCTGTAGTTAATATTTCAGTGGAGACACTCATTTATCATCAGTTGTTTGGTTTTCCAATTGCAGATTTTAAATAATGATTCTTTATATATTTAAATACCAGAAGCACAATTGCATCCAAGACTGTAGAGAGTTCCCAGATTGTATTGCAAATGTTAGCAGTGTATTGACATATATTTAAAAAGTTGATAGTGGATAACATTGGATCATGCTTTGGGATCATGCTTTATTTATCAATAGTGCTTCAAGGTTCTATAAGAGTAAATGTATACTAAAATATTTCGCATTACTAGATTTCAAATTTAGTAAAACTATTTTTGCAGACTTTTGGGGGCATGGCGGAAATATTAGGAATGTTAACAATATCGTTACGGCTACTATATTTCTGGATTTCTGGTATGCTTGATTAAGCTGATTTTATTTTTGGTAGTGAATGTTCAATGCACATCATGATTCGGCACGCTCTTCAATAGAACGACTCCTCATGCGCTGTATTTATAGTACTTATTCAGATTTTCATTTGTTTAATTTGGTATTCAAATAGTTTTTGTCATATTTATGTTTCTTGGATAGGGCTTTTGCATGCTTCAGTAAACCATGGGTGCTTACACAATTTTTATGGAATCGCTGAAGACTCTTCAGCATTTGTCTCATCGGTGGGTTCCTTGTTTATTATAGCCCGACGCTGAATACCTGAGTTATTTGCTTATCCCATTGTTGGTGTAGCTTTTATTACTGGTGTCAGCAAAACTGAATTTGGGTTGACGTTTTAGCATTATAATTTCAATTTCGATAAAGACTCACTAAATCAGCGTTGGAAAAGGTTTTGATTCCCGTTTTAATGATAGCATCTAGCTTACACAAAGTGTCAGACTTCCATACACCTTACTCTTGCTGCACGAGATGGATCTTCTATACGGGTTTAAAGTCAAGGTAGTGCCTAGTGTACAAGTATTTTGCATGACAATTAGATCAAGAACATTTAACTGGAATGACGATTCACAATACTTTGCTCATATCTCGGACAGGTTGGTTTTCTTATGCAGACATCTTTGCAGGGGCAATATACCTGGCCGCGCTAATGAAAATGAGGCCTAGGATATGAAAGAACCTGTTTTCATCAAAATAGTCAATGAATCGCATTCCAGGCTGTGAGAAGTCTTTGTTTTTTTTTTATTCGTTAGACTTATTCGCTGTACATAGATTTGAGATGATCGATATCGAGCTGCTCATTCCTCTACCAAATCTCTAGGTTGAACCAAATTTCTTGAAGAGTTGACATGCTACAGTGTAACTACCTAAATGTGTATCTTCACATTTTCATTAGAATGACTTAGATTATTAGAGTGAGCTATGCAGACACTATATATACACAATTTCCCAGAAATATTGAACAATTTCCGTAACTCGAACTTTTTGTATTACTTGATTAAATGGATTATCTTTCCCTGGTCCTTTTCAAACTCGGTCTGACAAAGTTGGTTAGATTATATGTCTTTCTTACATTTAATTAATTATTAGTAATATTTAATTTGTGACTTTCACCATCATCAACATGACTTCAAACATTATACAGCTAGAATGCTTTTAATATTTGCGTTAGTTCGTGATGCTGTGCTCTGGTTTGGCTTTAAATATGCTCTTGACACATTATCGGCTATATTATTCAGATGAAATGAGTTAATGTTCATTATCATGGGCACCCCAGTTGGCCCACTTGGGCGGGTTTGGGGTGATATAGAACTTATGCCTCTTGGTTTACGTCCAATGCTCTGATATCTGAGAGTCACAATATTGGCTAAACCTTTAAATTTCGTATCTATTCTAAAGATCATGATAGTCTTCACACTTGGAGTGAATCTTTAAAATCAACAGTAAATTATTAAACGACACTCGAACGCGCCGCTCCATTATACTTTGGGGTCAAAGTTACAGTCTTAGCCTGTCAGAGTTCAGAGATTGTTTTTAATAACGTTTTGCATCTCCTTTAATTTCCTAAATGCATTAATTGGTTCATATCGTACTTGTCAGCAAATTGTATGAAAATAAGCCAATGAATGAAATGCCTTTTTGCAGCGAATAGGCAGTCCAAACTGTGAAATACCTCACTAAACAGAAGCAACTAAGAGTCAGTATCATTCAAGACGAAAATGGAAAATGCCTCATAGAAGCAAGTGACATTGAAGAACGATGGACTGAGTATTGTAAAGAACTCTACAACCATCCGTCCACAGGAGACCCAGAGGTGCTTAAAGGTCTAAATGCCACAAATGATGATGATTTCCCCATTCTCAAAGAAGAGGTGGAGCCAGCAATAAGATCACTGAAAAATGGGAAGGCAACTAGAGTAGACAACATCCCAGCTGAACTTATCAAGAATGGTGGGGAATAATTGATAGAGCTACTAACAAATATCTGCAACAAGATCTGGCAGAGAGGCAAATGGCCAACACAGTGGACCCAGTCCCTGATTATAACACTCCCCCAAAAAGGCAATCTCGAGCTGTGCCAAAGTTACAGAACTATCAGTTTGATCAGCCATGCTAGTAATGTGATTCTGAAGATCATCTTGAACAGATTCAACCCACAAGCAGAAGCAATAATCGCTAAAGAACAGGCAGGAATCCGGAGTGGAAGTAGCACAACATAACAAATAGATAATCTTAGGGTACTGTGTGGAAAAATACTCACAACACGAACAGCACATCTATCATGTTTTCATAGATTTCAAAAAGGCTTTTGACAGCTTGTGGCATGAGGCATAGTGGGCCACAATGAAGTAGTACAACATGGGTCAAAAGTTGACCAACACCATCAAGCAGCTGTACGCCAAGGCTACCAGTGCAGTAATTGCTCAAGGTTCTGTGGGGGACTGGTTCAAGACAACAGTAGGAGTACGGCAAGGCTGTCTCCTGTCACCCACGCTTTTAACAGATTTTCTACTTAGAGCGCATCATGAGCGAAGCCCTGGAAATTCACTGTGGAGGGCGTAACATCACCAACCTCCGCTTTGCAGACGACATTTATGGGCTGGCAGGCGGTGAAGATGAGATTGCCACCTTAGTGAAGAATCTGGATGAAACATCTTCCAGATTTGACATGGAGATAAATGTCGAGAAGACAAAGCTGATGACAAATAGTGGCAAACAAATCTCATCTAAGATTAAAGTCAGATGACAGGAACTGCAAACAGAGGGCTAGATCACATATCTTGGTTCCATAATCATGGCAGAGGGATCAAGAGCAGAAATTTTGTCACGAGCAGCACAAACAGCAGCAGGTATGTCAAAGCTAAGGCCCATCTTGAGAGACAAGACTATCTGTCTGAAAACTAAAATCAAACTTTTGAGAGCACTAGACACCTCTCTTTTTGTATTCGTGTGAGGCCTGGACTCTGCCAGCAGCATTACAATGAAGAATCCAGGCACTTGAAATGAGATGCTACAGAACCATCCTTGGCATCTCTTACATGGTCCACATCACAAATGAAGAAAGTGGTTAACACCATCAAGCACAAAGTAAGTCATTATAATGACCTCCTCACCACTGTCAAAAAGAGAAAGCTAAAATGGTATGGCCATGTCACTAGAGCCAACAGTCTATCAGCCAACAGTACTGCATGGTATGTAGACAGAAAACAGTGGAGTGACAAGATCACAGACCAGGAAACATTTTGCGGAGACACATGATCGAGACAAATGGAGTTAACTGATCAGATGTTCAGCAGTACAGTGCCTCAACGACCACACTAGGTCAAGAGACTGATGATGATTATGATGAAGCCAATGCAGTCCATGGCTGTATCTCCCATTTCATTACTGTTGACAAGAATGTCTAGGCAACCAATATTAAAGAATTACATATTTCAGATGGTATGAAGAAATCGTGTTTCTATAAGACCTGGAATATTCACCGCTTGTCACATTTAAGCCTTGATATAATTTAATTTTCTCTCACAACAGAAAGGATTTGTTCATGGATTTATAAATTGCCATAAGATCAAGTTCTACATTGGGTAATTTTGAATTCCTTGGTGGGGTTTCAGCAACATGGAAGTTCGGCATGATTTAGCAAATTTGATCTTTTATCATTCGTAGGACAATTTCGTATGATAAAATGTGGAGTTAAGTTTGTTTTTAGATCGTACACAGTTTAGCAAGTCTGCCAATGGTTTGCATCACACACAAATTAGTTGGAGCAGACGAAAGCTTAGAAGTATACTGAAGGACCATTTTCAGTCGTAGAAAATCCTCATTGTATATTGATTATAGTCCTGGGATAGGCAGAACAAAATATAAACTTCTCTTTAAAAGTTAAAGTTAATATATCTTCTTTATCTTTTTTAAATATATAAAATAGTTTCATCGGAATTAGATTTTAGTTGCTGTGTGGCTTGCTATTATTGCATAGTATCCCCTTTCGGTGATATGTATAGAATTTTGGATCAATTCCTATTTTGTAAAGTTATAAATACACGTGCAATATCAAATTGTGCGGGTAGATTTAGTTGCTCCTTAAGATGCACTGTCAGATATAACACATTTTCAGTTTTTTTTTGGACTTGTGGATCGGGATGGGTTCACGTGGATGTTGTCATGAGATTGTCATATGTCGCAAGAAAAGCGCCAAATCCACATAGGAAGAATATTCGAGATTATTCTGAGTATTTGCTACAGAAGGAAATTAAAGACTAGCAACGTGAATCATTTTCAAATTATGTAAAGAAGGACGTATTGGCAACGACCCGGTTTCGGAAAAACAAGATATATGCTATTTCTCGAAATCATAAAATGCAAGTGAAAAGAATATTTTCCACAATAGTTAAAAATGTTGATGATGAAGTGTTATTGAACTTGATTGAAATAGTGATACTTGTATGTATGAGAAAGACAATGATGAGAGTTTGGATCAATGGCGATGTGTTTGGTGATACAAATTTTATTATTATTATTATCATTATTATTATTATTATTATTATTATTATTATTATTATTATTACGTAATATTAACTTTAATTGGAGATTTATCTATGTTTTGATATTGGAATCTTACTAATTATATATATATATATATATATATATATATATATATATATATATATATATATATATATATATATATATATATATATATATAATTGTTCGATTTGAATGATACTCACTTTAATGAAAAGATGTTTTAGCCAAACCGTCCATTAATATCATTACTCCGGTGGCCTAGTGGTTAGAGAGTCCGTCGCGGAAGAGGGAGGTCGTGATTCGATCCTCGGCCGAGTCATACCAAAGACTTACGAAAATGGTACTAACAGCACGCTCGCTTGGCGCTTAACATTAAGAGTTAATGTTAGGACTGGTCGGCCTGGTGTCAGGATAATGTGACAGGGTGGGACATCATGCTATATGTCTGCGGCATGATGCCCCAGTACTAGACATCACTATAAACTGCCATACTGCACACATCGTAGCTATATGAATGAAAAATTATTAAAGCTACGTTAAAAATCCTAATTAAACAAACAAACTCTTTTGAGGAATGATTTACAGAGCGTATGGGTTACCGTAAACATACACCTCAAACTGTTTATAGTTCAAGGCATTCGTAATATTTACCCTGCTCCTTAGTAAACTAACATTACTCATTTGCATGATAATTTGCAATGCATTTTGATGGTATTTTGTACAACCCTATATATGGTATGCTTAGGTAGAGAAATAATCAGAGAAAAGATGTCACACGTGCACATAGTTCAAAGTTCCCCTTCTTTCCATCGATTTTTCGATAATATATTTCTTCGAAAAAGTCTACATTGAAATCTGAATATTAGATAAGAAAATAAACTTTATATAATTTGCTAAATCCGTTTAGGAGGGTGATGATATATACGTTTCTTACACTCTTATTTCTACTTTTAGGGACAGTGAAGTTAGACAACAATGGTTGGCTACACAACTGCATACACTACAAGGTACGGATAATATGGCGCTAGAAGAAAATATTTACAACGCAATCACAGATCTACCTGACACTTTCTGAAACATCCAATGTTCAGAATCGACACATATTACTCAGGAAAATCTTAACGAGAAATGTATAAAATCCCACGATTCAATCTTACACTGATGGAATTGAGAACAATATATTGATTTGACGGTTGATCTTGTAAACTATTGCTTATAAGGATAGTTTGATAAATGCGAATTGGTAATTTATTTGCCAAATTGCAATGATGGAATGATCTACACAATATATATATATATATATATATATATATATATATATATATATATATATATATATATATATATATCGTCTACATTTTCCCCCAACATATTTTATTTTCATTTTTTTTGTATTGTATCTTAATTTTCCAATTCTTTATGAATGAGTTGGGAGAGGGTTTTCGTGTGCTTTCTCTCCGCATTCTACTATCTCTTTGCTAGTTATATAATTTAAATTACCTAACGTTTTCTTGATGTATATTATTTTTTATTTTAATGCCATTCATTTAGCAGCGTCTCCGTCTACATTTCTTTCTCATGATGGGTTAGTATCATTATCGAGAAAAATCTGAAAACGTGTGATGCAATATATGTACATGTCCATGTAAAGGCTTTTCTATATATTTAACTAATACTATCTTTTGTCAAGCACCCATCTTTATTGCTTCATGATTGTGTGCGCATTTTACGTTGCAAAGATTTAATTTTCTAAGGATCTAAATCATCTTATGTTTCCTTTCTGTGGCGTAATTTTTTTACCTTATCCTATTTCTAAATCTCACTCAATTTCTTGTCTACTGATTCTATATATTTTCCCAGATCCAAAAAGATCATTTAGCAGTATATTCAACAGCTACATATGTCTTTATAAAATCATATGCCAAACGGTTTATGATAATCAGTGTCCCATGAAATAGAGATCAAATTCTACATTCATGAAAAGATTTTTAAAAATATTTTAAGATACGAATATCATTTGCACACATGTTATCATTTCACAATTTTACTTCAACTGTTGCATTTGATTCATGCTTTCAAATATAAACTCCTTTAAGATTGTTTCTCAATTTTTGTTATCACATGGTTAGCCTGCATACAACTTTATCAGCTGTCTTATCTTCTGACTTTAACATATATTACAAGAAATAATCATATGTTAACAGTCCATCTTATATTTCATTTATTAGTTATTTAAAAAATGCAAAGGTTTCTATCTGTATTGTCTTACCTAGATGTTAGATAGTGTTATTTTCTTTTATTCCGGTGTTGAGTTCATTTTTTTGAACCACGTTTCCCATTATCTCCAATGCGCTCAATTGGAGATGTACTTTCGCCTCATTAGGAATTAGCAGGAAATTACCGTTAGGTATGTTTTTTTAACGCATATCTGGTCATTCTGACATATTGGCAAGTAAGTGAAGACTATTAATATTCGCGGTTGCTTGAACACGCAATGATGATTTGTCTCGTTTGTAGATAAAGTGCGTAAATATGAGTTTTAGGATAATGTTTACTCAGGATCTACTGGAAAAGTATAAACAGTAATACTAACGCCCTGATTATTAACGCTTTGGCATTCAGTTGAAAAGAACATTTTCATATGGATCATGATCACAAACAAAAAATAATCACCACAATTCAATATGAAGTAAACAAAAACATTCTGTCTTTAATTGACATATCTGCAAGTGTTTATCAGTTAACCTTCACAGCTGCGCCTTCTTTAAGTTGCAAAGGATTCGGATAAGCCTTTTGTCGCCCATAATTCGTGTCGACACGTGTGTCGAATATTATTTTATCAAGAATGTCCTTTGGTCATTTCTTGATTTTTGACTCATCGATAAAGGTGCATGGATATTTATGAGACGTGGATAATCTGGACGGACGTGTGTCAAGAGATTGTCGTGCCAAACACAAGATCTCAGGCTCTATTTACTCACAATTATTACTTCCAGTTCAGGACCAATGAATGATGTCCCAGTTTTTTTCGAGCATTGTTTTCCTTCGCTTATTGTGTTGGTGATATGAGAGTAAGATTTAAGCAATAATGTTATTGTTTTGAAGGTAATGGGTGTTTCATTAGAATATTAACCTTATATCGCGGTTGTCAGTGTGTATTTTAGCCATAGAGCACAGTGAGCAATGTTACACTGGTATTGATCTGAAAGTGAGATCTGTGAATCATTGCACTGTGTCCAAAATATGAAGGTATTTTAAATTATCATTGGATTTATTATGAACTGAACACAATGGAAATTTTAGTACTGAGAAACAATTATAGAGACAAAAGAGGACAAATAAGCCCATATATGCACCATACAAAATAGTTTATGAATTTTCAGAGATAGATGTGAGGTTGTGGGCAATGGGTTAAATTTGAGTAACTTGGGGTTTTACATAACAGAAGTCAAATATTTGTTGCTTATGTGAAAGTTAAAGAGATTGATTAAATTAGGCACATATACTATTGAACATTATAGGAAAATTCGGAAGCGAAAATTTATTTGGACTTTGTTTAATTTAATTTAGGAAATAACGATCTGTTCTATCTCAGTGGAGTCATTGCTTGAAAACTGCATACTAACACATTTGATGAACATATCAGATATGCATGTTTGAGATTTAAACTGTTTTCAGAACGTTTTGGATTGAGTTTATTGTTTATTTCAATGCACATTGAAAACGTTATCAGATAGTTCAAAGTATTTGAGAAGGAAATGACATTACATCAATAAGAAATTCAACATTTCTCCTGATATTATTGAAAAATTTTCGAGCGACCTCTTTTCGAGAATGAGTATATTGCGCATATGCATAACACATATTACGGATATTTTGTGTAGCCTAATGCATAAATCCAATTAGAAATTGAATTTAATATATATATATATATATATATATATATATATATATATATATATATATATATATATATATATATATATATATATATATATATATATATATATATATTGTCAAGTGCCAAATTTTTCGTCAGTGAAATCCAGTAATTAATTCGTAGGCTAGCCGACAATCAACTGTCTTGGAGTAGAGTTTGAACGGAACGAATATTAGTTTACCTCGGTCAGACTGTTACAATATTTAGAGTGAAAGCGGACTGAGTGTTTGACACGCTTAAAATTAGGTGATTCCGCACGTAGAGCTGTCAGAGTGATTGGAAACAAATGATAAGGTGACATTTCGATCCTAAGTGGCATTTTTGGCATCTTGATAGACGGTTTTCAAAAAGTCCGCAAGAATAGCATTTATTCCGATTGGTCAAGTGTAGGGGGAAAGGGGGTGTGTCGAATCCCAGAATCGGGGAAATATATACTTCGTATCAAACGAGGTTAGTCAGTCTGAAAATTTCTCTGCAAGAGAGAAAACCAAAGGTAGAAGTAATTACCAGGACTCCGAGCGTGCTTTGAAAGACAGACGTTCGTAAAATTGTGGTATAAAATTGTGGTTCCAGGAAACTGAATGTGGAACGATTGTAAGACGCCAAAAACACAAGGAAAAATAGTTTGTTTGAAGATCGAATAAGAAATAGCGAGGAAGCCGAAATTCAGAGACGGAAAAAGGAAGTTGGAAGACAGAGTTGTGTAATCCCACGTACAACCAAAGGGCAAGCTCAAGTTGAGACTAACGCAGAAGAAGAAAAAACCAGTCGACGAACAAGGTCATTTTTGAATCCCCCAACAGTCCAACGTTAAATGAACATTCGATTCCCTGATGAAGTTTACTTTCAGTATTAACGGCTAACTTCATATATTTTTTATTAGTGCTTGGATTTTTATGAATGTATTCATTATTTTAAAGCTTCAGTTTTCAGTTTATGTTTTTCTGAACTAAGTGTATTCAGAAAGAAAGAAATTGTAATTCACAGTGTCATTCTTTTCTTAATTGTATTGTAATTAAATTCATATTTTATCTTTACCGGGGCTCGTGTGTTGTCTTGTTCAAAGTACCATCTCAGATTGCCATATCCATTAACCGGGCAAATTACACCGTAGAGATCATCTTCTAGATAACGATAATTAGAGGGAGGCGGTCTTGAAGTGTTGTTTATCCAAGTTGCGCAATACCTCTGACCAGGCCTTGTGCGAGATTGTATTGATAACACTTTGATAACCGGCAGCACCCTTTTATATATATATATATATATATATATATATATATATATATATATATATATATATATATATATATATATATATATATATATATAACTTGATGGTTGCCGATGTTTTAGAAAAACTGGAAACGCATCAATGAAACACACTTACATAATTATTTAATATTTAACTTTATGTGTATTATTCAGTTGTGAAAAGACTTTCATTTCAATATGCTGTTACAACTCGATGGTCTTAAGTAACAGAAATGAACGAAACCATCGTAGTCGAAAACTTGTAACGATAAAATCAGCCCATTCATCTTTGCTTGAAGTCAAAATGTTTCGATTTGATCGAGTTTCTCCATTTTCTGCTGAACTCTCTGCCTTCACCTTCTATCAAAAACCGAATAAAGACAAACATAATAATTAAAAATCGTCCGTGACAATAATTCAATACTTTTAAACAAATCTTTACTTCATTGATGAAAAAGAACTATCTTATCCCTTTTACACATAATGTGACTAGATTTCGTAATGTTAACCCGTCACGATATAGTGGAGACTAAACTACGTCTCTGTTGTCAGGAATACAATACTCATATTCTGGTTCAACCTGACCAACGAGTGAGTCAGAGTGGCATGCACAAAGCATGCGCTAGAAGGTCTGCGCAACAGACAGTTACTGTAAGATGTATTCCTTCCAATAAATTTTGCAAGCGAAACCAGTCAACATTATTTATGCCAGATATTTATCGGTTTGGATGTTTATTACCTCGGTGTGTTATGGCGCAAATTCAACCGAATGCGGCAGGAGCCAACAAGGTGTCAATAAAGACTATCACAATAATACTAAAACAAATTAAAGTTCTCATCATTTTCTATTCGACTAAAATGCATTTCTCTTCTTCATTATTATTGTTTATTATCATAGTCCGTTAATAGCACATCTTTATACTGTTTATTAGCATCACCAGCATTCTCTCAAAGACATATCTTCTTGTACGTACATAATAATATCCTGCAATTGATTTCTGTATCGTGTGCTGACAATTCATATAAGTGTGTTTCCTTTACATATATTTAAACTGTAGCATTCAGGATCAAATTTATACCTTAACTGCAGCACAAACATAAGCATAAATGCGGGGAAAGTATGGAACTAATATCAAAGTTCATAACACAGTAAAGATCCAACAGTCTTAAAGAACGCCGAAATTTGGAACTCGTCTAAGTTATTATCATCAAATATTTTCAGTTGCTATAACAACGCACATTTTTGCCTTATTGTTAACACTTTGGTAAGATATTGTATCGTAACAATTTGCATGCATCAAGTTTTTCAAAATACGAATCTTCAGCATTTAAAGAGCAGTATCTAGAAGTTTTTTCCATTACCCATTATTACCAGGGAAACATAAACAATTAAACGTTCATTATGCATTTGGTAATTTTGTTTATTTGTTGAGGGAGGGGATATAGAATAGCAAAATCATTTTAAATTATATTATATTATTGTTTCTTTCTGAATGCTGCAATTGTTAACAAGCGCATATTTTCTATGTTCGTTTGTGGCTGTATCTGGTAACAACAGTGGCGTACTAAGTGGTATGCGAGGGGGGCTGTCCGCCTCTTGTGACAACCAGAAAAAAAAAGGGGGGGGGCGGGGTAGGTACCATACCAGTATAAATTTTCAAACCAAATGAAACATTTGTCAAGGAAACATATTATTTTCAATTTGCTTATGATAGCTCTGAACTGTTTAAAAATCTGATTGTTAACATATTTTTTCTATATGTTTGCCTTTTATAATTATTCGTGGAGTGTTAAAGGAAGGATGCGCCCCGGGTGCCAAATACTTGATGACAACAGAACCTGATTCAGTCTGTCATCGTTTGTGTCGACTTAAATACCTCTGCCAACAGACTGTATCAAATGCCTCTTTTAACAGAGAGTTTGAACATAGAGGCGTGACACACGTAATTTAATTTCACAGTTCTTTACATAAAATAATGATAACTTTTTAACACCTGGAACCAGGCAGAATAGTATAAATGGCATTACATTTTAAACAACGTTTTGAGCAAGAGGTACAGGAAGACATGATTTTTTAAAATTAATCTTTATTCAATATTGGAAGAACAAAAGTCATTAAAATAAAATTTCATTTTTAGATTCGTTGGTATGCCTAAGAAATTGCTTAGCAGTGGTTTTATTCCGTCGAAGTAGTATCGGCATTGTAAATCACCCAAACAAACAAATATAACCAATTCATGTTGCAAAGCTTCTTAAAGAACCATGAACTTTTATTATTTCCAAATTAGAATCTATTAAATAGACTATTTTCAAAACCATCAATTGTAATGCCCCGCATTACAACAACAACAACAACAACAACAACAACAACAACAATAATAATAATAATAATAATAATAATAATAATAATAATAATAATAATAATAATGTTTTTATTATGATATCACATATCTAAATCAAACTTTGGATGATACGTTTCTCCAGGAAGTTTATCAAGATCAAGGCTATATTTCTTTAGAAATAGCCGATATGTTTAGTGCCGTAAAAAGAAGCAAGCTTTATGGAGGTAGGGCAATAGAGGATAAAATACCAACATTACTGTAGCTTTATTAAACTAGTTGACCTATTATATTTAGGAAAAACAAAACACAAGACATTAGTGTAAGAAACACGAGTACGAGGTCTGATTGTAAAGTAGAAAAATGCAATATTTTCTAAACAAAGCAACCTAACGTTATTGTTCGCTCGTCTGTGTTTGATAAACGTCCCAAATTTGGACGTTACCTCAAATTAAATGATGACATTAATAGTTAGTAGTGTCTTCTATTTACGTCACATATGTATGTAAATGACTTTGAACATTGGGTAGTTATAAAATCATACTGAAAAAGTAGTGATATCGATTACACAAATAAATGCTGACTAGGATCTTGTTCACATATCAAAAACACTTTCAAAATATGGAATGCGTTCATGGATGAACGTTTTAGTGATAGAGAGAGAGAGAGAGAGAGAGAGAGAGAGAGAGAGAGAGAGAGAGAGAGAGAGAGAGAGAGAGTTGATACAACCTATGATTATATGAATTTATCACCGGTTGTCCAGAAGAAGACAAACCATTGTGGCACAAATACATACACAAACATAATCGTCAACCAGTACCCAAAAGACAGCCTGAAGGAAGTGTTATTGGAGAGGACGTGCCTTCTCGCGGACGTCGTAGCCACACAGGATTAGAGACCACATGGTTTATATGTATTTATGTAGACCAATAATGAACTCGTGTATTGATTAAAAAACACTCGTGGGGTCGGTTTGCAAGAGCAACGACTCACCAGACGGCGTAATAAGGTCACATCGATTTGACAAGGGTTATTGACAAACAAAATCAACGACCCGGGGATGTTTCTCTTCTTGATGCGCAAACTCTTTGCATTGTTGCTGAATAGAATCATTTCTTGCCATGTCGCTCCTCACCGTCAGTGAAATACAGGCTGCAGTATATGGTGTTGTTATAAATACAACCCAGAGTCATACCTCGATGACCTCAGTATCATCAACAACACCAACATTTTATGTAATAGTTTCTAAACCAATAACCGAAGCAAATCACGCATTCTCGGGATTGCGGATTGTATTGGCGTCGTTGCGAATTTAGTAAAGTTGGCTTAATATCATATCACAGCCTTTGGTAGTCTTGTTGCAATTAAGTCTTCGTTGGTTCGGAAAGTTGTCCCAACTGGAATGATACTGAATGTCCATTTGGCGTATGACATGTAATCGATCAGTAAAGAGATCCTCAGTGCTTGCCGTCATTGACCTGGTCATTTATGTTCTCGAATGTGAGCCAACGCTTAGCTCTGTAATGTTAACTGAACCTGAACCGTATGTGGTTGCCTTCATACGGTTGTTAATAAGTTTTGGTTCGCACAAAGAAATCTCTGATGTCAAACAACGTTTACGCACGGGATAACTTAGTCCGCCAGACATCGTCAGGAGTACCTCAGAGATTCAGGTAAATTTAATCTATCACACCATGAGTCGCAGTTAGGAAAGTGGAGCTTCATCACGCGTACCTGCTGGTATCATATCCTCGGATGGTTGCATACTGTTTGTGTTTTCTCCAATTATGGAACCGAAATCCCATTTGATGCATATTAGTTTTGCACTTGTGGTCAAGTGCGAGCGTCTCATATGTCACCGGACCTTTTGTTTTGGTGTGTGTGTGTGTGTGTGTACGTTTGTGTGTGCATGTTAAATATCAGTGCACTGAGAATAAACAGAAGTTTCATTTCTTAAAATATACATATATACATGTTGTTAATTCAAAACACATTACAATTTCAAATTTGGAAACATGCAAATTCGATAACGCAAATATATTCACTTTCGAGTGATGGGATCAATGATTGTGATGCTGCTGATACTGTATTGTTTGAACTGGAACCTGATGTCTAAATAAGATAAGAAACATAATAAACAATGGAGCTTTTATAGTAAAAATTTGTTTCGTCCAATATTGTGTATTTATACTTCTAGTATGTTTGAATTTAATAATTAATAACTTGTATTCTATACACAAATTAAGACCTCCCTTGAGCAACGACACGAAAATGGTCCAACCCCTCCATTTTATCTGGAAGAATAAACACGTTAGTGAAAATAACGCGCGTTTACGTTACCGTCAGTAATTTGGTTAACGTCTTAGAACGAATCATAGTGCGTCACACAGGTGCCAATTAACTAATGCAGTTATAATTTGTCTCATTCAGCACAATACCATGCTGTTTGTTACATTATTCTGTACAGATCTGTTTTGATTTGGTTGCAATACGCCAGTTCCAAGAGTATTGTTTTCTGAACCGAACTTATGATGTGAGAAGCTATCACATGATCAATGACTTTCGGGTTGCCTATTCCAAGGGTAACGTTCAATATTTTCAGGAGTTATCATCTTAGAAATTACAAACAAAACGTTCCAGCAAAGCGTCCATATTTTGTTACATTCTCTCTCTCTCTCTCTCTCTCTCTCTCTCTCTCTCTCTCTCTCTCTCTCTCTCTCTCTCTCTCTCTCTCTCTCTGTAAATATTCTTATCTTTGTGATAGTGTGTCATTTCATCCGGCTTCTTTTACATAATACCCATTGTGCGTCAGTACATAATTGTGTGTATATTCCTATCCTTTTCATATGTTGTATTGTGTAGGTTTTCTACACTCAAACTGTGTATTAATTATAAATATATATGACGCGTATCTTTACCGAACAATGGAGCTATAGAATTATAGAATCGTATGCTTCAAGCAACCGGCAAATTTTGCAAAACATTGTTGGTATCATCGGTCAAATTCGCTGCAATTTCAATAGTAGCAAGAACATGGTTATTCCTCATCGTATTTGTTCGTGGCATTGAAATCAACTTTGTAGCAGGACACAGAGCGAGACATTTCTAAGATGTATGCCCAATGCGACGGTATCTAATAATCGAAACAGCTTGAGTCAACAGCCCAACCACATAAAGCGCAGAATGGCAAGTCACCATGTTACCCTCTCTTATGGGTAGACAGTCCCAATGAGAGACAGTGATCCCAAATCAGTCCCAATGAGAGACAGTGGTCCCAAATCAGTCCTAATGAGAGACAGTGATCCCAAATCAGTCCCAATGAGAGACAGTGATCCCAAATCAGTCCCAATGAGAGACAGTGATCCCAAATCAAAACCAAATTCAACTAAGGTCTCAGATTACTATATCGGGTTTAACGCAATAAACGGCGTCACACAATCGACCCGGACTTATTTCCAGCAATCTAGGAACATCTAGTGGTATATACGAATCGGATTATGAAACCACAGAATTATATACAGTAAACTCGTATGTTAGAGATAATAGGTGAATAGCGTGGAGAAACAGAGAAAGCATAGATTGGGAAGATGCTTTTGTATGGTCTGCCGGAGAACAGGGTGAGAAGTTGCAGGAAACAAATTCCATAGTTAAGAATATATATATATATATATATATATATATATATATATATATATATATATATATATATATATATATATATATATATATATATCAAACTTGGTTCTACGAAACTGAGGGAGAAATAGCACACACACTAGAAGCAAAAGTACAGCATTGCTCTGTGATCATTAGGTTTACAATATTGAAAGCTGTGGCTTTAGAACTATATGCTTCACATATTTATATTGTTGTTTTTGTAGAGACTTAGCAAATGTTTCAAATTAATTTACATTACAAGGATAACCCTGTTTTGACAGTATCAGAACAATATGACATTATAGAGTATACGTATGTATGTGCATCACTACTTATATGTTAACTCTGAGGAAAATATATTTGCAATTATAGAAAATAAAACATAACTAAACTATAAATACAGATTACATACACCTATGCATTCTGGCGATTGTATATGAGTACTAAAACCGATTTTATTAGGTATGATATATAGTATTCGTGACCCACACCTTGATTTCAATTATAAGCAAAATATGGAATTATATGATTATGCAAACCATGTGTAGGAATAGTCTTAAGTGTTTACATAATTAACGGACTTTGCCAATACTGTTCTGTATTAAGTACATCTACGCATATGACAAGCTGCTCGTGTCGAACAATATAAATAATATTTATTAAATATAACCAGGTAGAATAAATACATATATAACGAAATAACATGGCCACGATTTGTCGAGTCAGTTACAACTTGCCTTGCTCAAATAACAGAAAATATGAAAATAAAGTATTAGAATTTTAGTTAATTTAAATTTGTTAATGATGTATGTATGACACGAGAACGAAATGACAGTAAATATTGATATTAATAGAAATTCGAACGGATATACGTCTTTGTAAGTTTGTAAACATTGCTTTAAAGATTCTCTGAATGTATGTTTTGAAGGAAACATCAGAGTTACTTAGACACTAAAAATTTCCTCGAATTTCTTATAAAGTGATTTGCAGAAGTAAACTACCAAATACCACGATGAGCAAAAAGACACGCTCTCGTTCATCGATTATATGCCAATGATAAAAAACAGTTTAGGCGGGCACTCAAAATAGCACTAACCCATTTTCGGTTTTGCGTACATATTTTCTGAGATCTTGAATAAAGCATTCTAAATTGAAGATTTTCAAGACCATGCCAATCTGATTATCTTGTATGAACTAGTATACAATGTAAGGAAGAGGGAAGAATGGCAATTTCATTCATGAGAATGGACAAAGCTAACAGAATACTTATTGTATTGACATTTACGTGCACTAGCCGTATTATTAACCCACTTTTATTCAGTTATTTATTAATGTCTTTATACTGGATAGTTTCCACAAACAGTTGGTAATATGGTTATAGTACAAATTTTAATTAGTAACTATCATATGAAATCATGAGATACATTTATGCTTTTCTCAGTATAGATTTTGAAATAGGTTTTGATAGATAAATCTGGTATATAATACACTTTTAAATTACAAGATACGTAACAATTTGAACAATATGTTACAAATGAATACAACTTCCATGAAGGATGCTAGATATTGATTACAATTATAATACTTAGTTGGCCAAAGGTGATTCGTTGTCAGTCTTGAGTACGGAAAGAATGTGTTATATCTCAATTACAATTTGGATTGTTTCAAATGATGTTCAAAATGCTATGGAATATGAGTTGACGGTTATAGGAGCGTTTAAATGATGTACCGCATAGGACATTGCATGTATGCTTGGTCGGTGGATACAACATGAGTCATCATCATCATCATCATCATTATTATTATTATTATTATTATTATTATTATTATTATTATTGAGTATTTCCTTAAAATACTACATTGTTAAATGAATATCCTTATATAACTTGACCTTCATTTCATCCGGGTTGGTCAAGGTTGGAGCGTAGCAACTGATAATAGTAAGGTGCTCTCATCAAGACAAGATATGGATTTTCATGGTCATGAGTCTGTCGTTTACTCCCTTGGGAGGTCCAGCCAATTTGTTAATCAGCTGTCTTCACTGCAAAGCCGACACCAGCCTCACAGTGTTATTCACTTCCTCGTCCGATCTAAAAGAATGTGTATCCGGAGCCGCATTTACAGAGTTCGCCTTCTCCTGCAAGCCGTGTCTCACACAAGGCAACAATGTCCACATTGTATTTGGCGAATTCCATTCATAGTATCCTCATTTTATTCTTTGTATTGTGTCCGCTGGAGTAGGGTTTCCGCCATTCGCAGTAAGCTAGCTAGGGAAATTTAGTGCAGGCACTGTTTTGGACACCTTTTCACGGCCCTTCGTCGTGCCAGAGAGGTAAGCATTGCATTCTGAAGAGGGCTGCTTAGTCGCTCTGAGCAACACATCTGATGAGATCCAGTGCTACACAGACCAGCATGACATGAAGAACTTCTAGAATGCCCTGAAATAAGTGTATGTACCTACATTCTCAGGATCATCCTTTCTTCTAAGTGCAGGCGGCAACACACTAATTACTGACAAAGAGAATCCTGAACACATTGACAGCGTCCTAAATCGTTTTCATCAACCAACTAACAAATTTACACATCAACAAAACACTGGATGACCCTCCAACCTTGCTTTGGACACATAAAGTGAAAGTGATACATTGCTATTCAGTGGCAAAGCACCTGGCTCAGACTCCATTCCATCTGAAGTCTACAAGGAAGTAGGTAAACCCCTGATTGCAAGGCTCCACCAGCTGTCTTTACTAATGTGGCAGCAAGAGACGTTCCACCAGGAATTTAAAGAGGCTTCCATAATCTAACTGTATAAGCGCAAAGGGATCGGCCAGGTCGTGGACAACCACCGGGGTATATCCTTGCTATCAGTTGCAGGAAAGATCCTCACCAGAAACCTAGTGAAGCACCTCACTAAGCATCTTGACCATAGACTTTTTCCACAAAGCCAGTGTGGTTTCCGAAAAGAACGTAGGACCATCGACATGGGGTTTGCTGAGAGGCAGGTACAAGAGAAATGTCAAGAGCAAAATGCCGACCTGTTCTGTATCTTCGTCGACTTGACAAAGGCCATTAATACTGTTAGCAGGGAAGCTATTGTAAGGTAATGCCCGAGTAAATTTATATCGATTGTGCAGCATTTACACGACGGCATGCACGCACGAGTCCAGGATAATGGAGAGACATCCGAGTCGTTCCCAGTAACCAATGGCATCAAGCAGGGTTGTGTTCTGGCAGGTACACTGTTCTGTTTATTGTTCTGCGCCATGCTGACAAATTCTCCAGCTCATGCACAAGCTTTGGTTTCATCATTAGTACCAAGAAGACTGAACCTTTGAATCAGCCGGCCCCAAGAAAGCCATATCTGAGCCTAATATCATCCTCAACGGCCATAAGCTCAACTTAGTAAACCGCTTCACCTACACCTACCTTGGCATCAAACTGTCACAGAGCGTGACTATTGATGACAAAGCGAACCTTCGCATTGCAAAAGCCAGTGCAATTTTCGGCAACGTCTGGAAAAGAAGAAATTCAGCAGCCAGACCAAACTAAAAGTCTACAGGGCATTTGTGCTCCCCTCACTATTTTACGCATGGAAAACGTGGACGGTGTACCAACGCCAAGCTAGGAAGCTGAAACACGTTCACATCTCAAGTCTCAGAAAATCATCAAAATCAAGTAGCATGACAAGGTTCCAGATACTGAGGTACTCGCCAAAGCAATCCACACCATGCTGATTCAATCGCATCATGTTGTGCGCATAATAGACCACCACCTGCCTAAGAGATTCTTATATTGAGAGATAAAGCAAGGACAGCGATCCCGCGGAGGTCAGAAGAAACGTTCAGGGGCAATCTAACAGCTGTACTGAAAGCGTTCAACATAAACCCTGATTTTTGGGAGCGAACAGCAAGTTATCGAGTCACTTGGCATTCCTATGTACACAAGGGCTAGAAGGTTTGCGAATCTAGCAGTATAGCAACTGTAGAGCTGAAGAGACAAGTCAGAAAAGAAAGTATGTAACAAATGTTCCACTCATCCCCTGTTTCTTATGAAAACGAACATTCCGTGCAAGGATTGACCTCATTAGTCACTTGCGCTGGACACGATTCTTGTATTACGTATATATCTCTGAGTCACATGTGTCTCTTCCTCTGAGTCCGGTTGAATCAGACTTGAAATAATCTATTGATGAAAACATGTTGAACTCCACAAAATGGCACCTGTAGGAAATTACAAAATCTTACCACTGCGTTTGGAAAAGAATTTAACACGTTCTTTCCTAAATATCAAAAATATTATATTGTTGAAATTCAATATTATAAAGAAGTTAATAAATTTCACACACAATGTTTTAAGATTGTGCCTTTTTTTCTCAGAATAGATGAGATTGAAAAATTAAAGGCGGACGAGAAGACAACAATTTCATTAACTTTCCTAAAATTAAAGCAAAAAAACTTGTATGGTCCAGAATAGTTCTTTATTCCTTGTAATGTATCTCATTTACACGAAACCACTCTGACAACTGCCATAAAAAATATTTGACAAAGATTTCAATTTATTCCACTAAGCACTTTCCCGCTTAAAGTCCTCATTTCAGAAACATTTGAAAAACAATTACACTTTGCAATGTATGGTTTGGACATAGGTGGTGGTTGTGCGTTAAGTTAAATATACTATTGACCTATTTGAGGTAAGTTTATGTATTGCAGACATGATAGATGGACTCAGGGCACAACTAATACTTCTGATTAAGAAACAACAAATCCAATCCGATCCAGTTTTAGATCATATTTTACTTTACTTTTGGTGGTGACGCATGCGTTAGATTTATGCATTCTTTTTATATTGATATAATGGGGATTTGCCTAATCTCTAGAATATGAGCATTATGGTGTAGATGTCTGTAGTCGAATGAGTTACCATACATTCAGTATGGTGTTTTACCACTGGACGTTTTTTGGGTTTACAGTCTGACCTATCAAAAGAATACCAGATATCCTATGACAGGTACTTCACTCTCACTTTCTCTTCGAGATGTTAGATTAGGATATGATCTATTAGTACTTGGAGATATTTCATGATTGACACATATATGGACTATATAGTAAAAGTAATTTTGTGAAGCCAGTCTATGAGTTGAGCATATCAATTTATATTACAATTAATGGCTTATGATTTAAAGAAAACATATGACACCTTTGGAAAGTTTCTTAATTTCTTTTGCAAAGTATAATTGTCAACCTAAAATGTCTTTTCTTTAAATGACTTTTATTTGAAATTTTTATTTTAAAATTTAATTCTTGTACACTTAATAACTAATTGTGATTTACGGCTTTGATCGGATTGATACTCAGCAGTGTCAACATGTTATTAAAAAAAGAAATGATTCATATTTGTCACAATAAATTTCTTTTAAATTCAGGGTGATCTTTTTATAAAACAGCATGAATAGATATTTCAGAGCTATACAGATCCTTTAGGTCATTGATACTATTTATTATAAGTACCGTGTACATCTTTAGGTCATTGATACTATTTATTATAAGTACCGTGTACATCTTTAGGTCATTGATACTATTTGTTATAAGTACCGTGTAATCTTTAGGTCATTTATACTATTTATTATAAGTACCGTGTAATCTTTAGGTCATTTATACTATTTATTATAAGTACCGTGTACATCTTTAGGTCATTTATACTATTTATTATAAGTACCGTGTAATCTTTAGGTCATTTATACTATTTATTATAAGTACCGTGTACATCTTTAGGTCATTTATACTATTTATTATAAGTACCGTGTACATCTTTAGGTCATTGATACTATTTATTATAAGTACCGTGTACATCTTTAGGTCATTGATACTATTTATTATAAGTACCGTGGCTAAATGGCAAACATGTATATGTTACAAATGTTCTTCAGTAATTGCTTATAAACATAGTGATTAGGTACCTAATCCAAAGATGGAGAATTAAACCTCTAAATTAGAGCCTACTTAGATTGTCTACGAAGAAATTACAAACTGTCCGAGAATGACAAATTCCAAACTAAATGCAGTTCAAATAGATTGTATATACTTTCACATGTCCTTTGAACGTGGATGAGTAAGACAGCGAAATAAAGTAAGTCAAACACATAAATCATTACTTTTAGTTTTAGTTTTCATTAGGAATTGATTGGCAAAGTGAATCACCGTGCCAGCAGTTGATCACCCATTCTAATGAACAATTTTACCATACGAATTATTAATTAGTGCAATTAATTACTCCTAACATCACACCAGAAATGTTCAAACAGATTGACTTTTTACAACTGATCTTAACATGGTTACATATCACACATGTGAAAATGTCCATACATTTTAGAATCATTGGGATCAGAATTCCCCATTCAGTAGATCACGTTGGATATCGTTGTATCCGTAGTTGATATTTTAGCTATAGATTTAGCTAAATGCATTTAAAATATCTGATAATGTTTTTTTCTACATCATTCATTTGATAATATATTTTAATTTTAGTCCATTGATTGAGGTCGGCAATGCAACGTCAGATGAAATCATATTCTAATGAACCATTTAAAAAATTAAAACTGACACTCTTCAGAAGAAGCTTTACATTTTTAAATTTTAAGATGAGTAAATATGAAATAATCAAGACAGGAGAATGCGCAAACTTGAAGAATAAAATGGCCATAAAGAAGCTGGTATGCTTAATTGCGTGGGATTCACTACATTTGAATGATGTCGCAGTTTATTTTAAAGCGCTTTCGCCTCTCTCATTCTTTTGATGAATAATATGCTACATTCAATCATTCCTCGCATTGATTTAAAGAAATGTTCATAGTATTAGAATATGAGACTTATAATGAGCTTGTCTGTTTGTAAGTTGACGACAGTGTACATTGGTTAATGAAGGTTTGTTGAAATATATGACCCACAGGACATTGTTTTGTTTACAGTCCTGTCTCTTAAAAAATAGTGGTTAACTTATGACTAGATCTGGCAGCCAGTTCATCTTTAAAGATATTGCAGATATGGCTTTTTAGGTTATGGACAGTTTCGTATTGACAAACAAAAATAACCAGCATACAGGACAATTCATTGGGACCTTAACTTATATTTTTATCTGCGAACCAATTACTTATAAATATCTCAAGGGCATGCGAGGTAAACAAATACTCAACATGGGCGCCCATACATATTAAGGCCGACAATAGGCTAATCTCAAAGAAGAGGCCGCTTTGAAGGTAAGTGGTTAACTGTTTTTGTAGATATTTAATGTTTAAATTTGTATTATTTTTATTAAACGCCAATTATTTAACAAAGGGTGCTGCCTCGTCGTCCTTGGTTCTGTGCTTAAAGAGGTTGGTAAAATAATATTGTTAAACTCCTATTCGCTCAGTTTATTTCCAAACAAGAAAATAATTCTCTATTTAAGCAAACATAATTGTAATTGTGTCTTCAAGCACATATTGAGTATGTCAAAACGACCATACGAAATAAATGTCTTGAATACATAAGGAACATTAATGTTCCTCTTAATAAAACTAAGAGCTGATTAAAATTGTCTCAGTGGTTAACATACTAAACGTATTTCAATTATAAGGGCATTACAAATATTTGTTACATGGAGTATAAGCTAGCTCAAACATAGTGTATTAGCTGAGAAAAAATTGAGAACAATAAAATGGAGATTAATTAAATAGGTTAATAAAATTAAGCGGATGCTTGGAAAGGGCATATATATATATATATATATATATATATATATATATATATATATATATATATATATATATATATATATATATATATATATATATATATATATATATATATATATAACTTGAATTACGCAGAGATAAAGCACGGTGCTATACAATCCAATACTTTCTCAAATGAATATTTCCTACATTCGTTGAGAGAAGTAACTATAACTATTATATGTAAGAAGAAAGTGGAAAAGGACAATTGTAAAGCAAACACACTCGTTATCACTATTAAATAATGACTAGGATATGAGGCACAGTTTTATCAAATAGACTGAACTTTTCATGAGCACCGCGCCTGTAAGATTTCATCCCAGAATAACAGCCAAATCTCAGTTGCCGATGTTTTGTACTTGATTAACAGGCATTTACAAACATATATTTGTCCTGGTAATGTTTCGAGTACACGTATGGTATACTGTATTAAAGGCAACCTGATACAGATATAACACATCACAAACTGGTAGGACTTTTGGCAGATGAGTATAACACGAGCCTTAAGGAATATCTCCTGACACATGCTTGAACGAAGTTCTCCAAATGTAACTGATAAAACTGAGTCGAACCAGATGTCGCGCTAGCATAGATGTAAGTGATGAATAAACAGTTGACGTTTGACGTATTTATCTTTTGTTTGTTTGACAGGATTTGGAACAACAACAATCATGCTTGAGGTGGAATCCATCGTGTTATCAATCGTGCTTGCATTAGGCGGGTTTCTTTGCCTTGGTTGCTGTTGCTTTTCTTGTGGAAGAAAAAAAAGAGATAGGTACAATTGCATAATAACTTTAAAAGCAAGAATAAATGTTTTCACAGTTTATAATACCGTATAATGGGAAATTATATATACATTCGAATGCTATCTACGACCGTTTACACCTTGGTCCGGCTACAGTATTCTTTTAGTGGGTAACATTTTGAACATTAGATTTCCAAAATGTATTGCTGCCCTTTGGGTATGCTACTAAGTTGATGCATGAGGATTATCCAGCCATTATATTTGTGATATTTGGCTTGGCCTGACTGCAGATGAGCAACCTTTGATGCTTGTTCAGACTTTGTATATAGCGATGACGAAACCTAATGGTAGTGTTTTCTTTCCTTTCTGTCGTTTCAACCTTTAGCTCAGAAGGTTTGTCATCTCTGATTATGCAGCGAATATATGCGTTGAATGTGTCGCTAAAACAAAACCATCATAGCGAAGACCATTTTCGACAAGTGTGAAGTTGGGTTAGTGTGGAATCGCTCAGGATCATAGGGCACGTTGTCAGCTTATTTGGTCTGATTTTTATAGTTATATTAGTATCACTGGTTCATGCTGTTGCAGTTCCTGCTATTTCATGACGTTAATTTTTACGGATTATACATTTTGCGAATGAGAATTGCGCCTGAACCACGAATTCCTTATATTTACATAATATACCAGAGCAAGGAGTGAACATTTTGGTGTATGAAATTAATTGATACTAAAACTTATAGTTTAGTTGGCGAAACCCTATGAATTTTTCTTCATCATTTATTTTTCCAATAAAGAAAGAAAACCCACATTTTAGCTATTCGTTCACTTACGTTTTCTATATTTATTAAACAATAAACAACTGCATCGACAAGTCAATAAAAGGCTTTAAGCATTTCAACAATACGTTCGATTTATTGAACGAGTTAATATGTAAAAAAACATTCGTTATTCTTTTATTATTAATAATAGCCTTTTCAACAATACATGGGTATTTTGAGGAATGGCTTGTCAGAGAATACTCAGTTGACTCGTATCTATAAGCAGAGCAGGACAATTTATTTACGGTCTTTGAATTTATTGGGGCATTAAGGATGTTTGAAAAAGTCTAGTATACCAATGAATTATATTATCTCATTTCAAGGACTGCAGTGCTTTGTGGGACAACAAAAATCCCATTACGTAGCCTTGGAAAAAATTAATACTGTGTGAACAGATGTCATGGCTTTCTTATTCCTTTGAGCTTGTTTCACTTTTGTGATGATTACCCTTTATATTTTCTGACATTCCATGATATGTGCTTCAATTTAATATGGCGACCAGAAGGATCGTTAACTTTCAATTTAATATGGCGACCAGAAGGGTCGTTAACTTTCAATTTAATATGGCGACCAGAAGGGTCGTTAACTTTCAATTTATTGTTAAGGCAATTATGATAACCTTTCTATGGTACACGAAAAACGAATTCAAATTCATAATTCCAATGAATCAAAGTCACTAAACATTGGACCACAATTCTGAGCACTTGCGGCCAAACACAGTCCCGATTTCAATAGTTGCACTGATATATGAGTGCAATACAAATACAATACGAGTTAGAGTGCACCTTTTAGACATGTGTTTATATCACAAACAAACACGGGTATTAATTTTCCATGTAATGTAATCTTAATATATAATGGTAAAATGTATGTTTCTAATAGTGGGTGGATTTTCTTTTACTTAGTTTAGCTTAAATTGACTGAAAGGCTTGATTACACTAATGTAGTATTCAAGCCCATTAAAAGCAAACGTCAGGTGTTGTACTTTCCTCAATAAATTTAACTCTTATTAAGCTATTTTTTATATTTAGTTATGTTTAAAATTACTGAAATTCACGATCCACTATTATTAGAAAGTCATAATTTCCGATAATAATGACTTGATTTGTTTTGTCAGTGTTATGTATATCTATATGTTGTGCAATTACTGGTACAGGATTTTATATAAATGTTCATAATTGTTATTTATTGTTCCAAATTATACAGTTAGACTTTGCATACGAGTCTGCTTTAGAATAGTATTACATATGATATAAGATAGATGCTTACATACGTGTTGGCAGTTAATACTAATAATATTAATCATCAGACTTCATGGCGCCTGCGGCTTAGTTCTCGTGGTTGTTGGCGTTCGATGTTTCTGGATGCATTCAGTAAGTTTCCGTTGGTTTGGTTAGGTCTAATGAATAGGCACGTTTGCTGCAAAATGGCATGGGGTCTATTGCCAACTATAGACGATGTATACAAAGAGAGAACTGCGCAGTTTCATTCCGATTTGGAGTCATTCTCATTTCTTGTGTTCCTGTTATAAGTCTGCTTACGTGTATTATTTTGTACTTTGATAATATTTGAGAGGATATTATTAAACATTATTCGAGTGGAAAACATGTGTTTGTTCAGTGAAAATGGAACGTGTTTATTATTTCGTCTAAAATATTATTTTAATACTGTTAGAAATTGTTTGAAAGAATTCTGTACAACACCATCATGATTACGTCATGTTTCATGGACGACAAGTACATTTATGGTTTCGAAATTTATACAGAACGTTTCATTCATTTAACACTTTCATAAAATTGTATCAGGATTATTCTGGATTTACATTATAATACTGTAAGTTCCTCTCACATTTTCATTTATGACTTTAATATTTCAATTCTTTCTCACGTTTTACAAATCGTGTTGGTTATGCTTCTTTCTGCCACTTTATCACCATAGTGTTAAAAGATTCTGACTTACATAAACTTATATACATACATGCGTATTACATTGATAGATCTCCTGTACTACTGAATATACAAAGTACATACATAATAAGATAAAATTCTTTTCTGTCTACTATATATATTATGAAGCATATTTTACATAGTTCATTGAATGGATCGATTTCTATTTAGAGTGGAGGTACAGAAACACGCCATATTTAATGTAATTGTGTTTAACAGCTCTGATTGTATTAAAACCAAAGTAACTTTCATAGTGAAAGACATTTTTAATTTCTTCATGAAAGATGGCTTTGATTTGCAGATAAATCACGAATCCTTTCCGTCAATGAACTAATCGTTATCTGTATATTATTCAAATATTTAAAATCACTACGGGGAAGGCTTCGTCATTTATATCCTATACAATTTGTTTTGTTTTTAAGGACCAGAAGTTAATATATTCGAGAGATCAAACTTCCTTCCGTAACATTCGTGTATGCTCACAAACTCTAAGGACCTGTCTCATTGTATTTGAGTTTAAAACACTGCAATAAAATTCTTTAAAGCTAAATATAAGTAATTTTACATAATTGCACGATAATCTACGTGTTCTTCAATTATGTCACCTAATCAGTATATAACGTATCGTTCTTCTATCAGTGCATGAAATACATTTGCTCACGTATGTTTCCAAATTTCAATTGGTGTGTGTATTTTACCATTAAAACCCTTCCACGGTCCCCATGAATATTGTTCCGTCATTATAAAATATTATAAATAATTTAAACTTTTTCTACTTTACTCAGTTTTGCTCAGAGATGTATGTATGTATGTATGTATGTATGTATGTATGTATGTATGTATCTACGGTTTGTTTCCGAAACGTGTTGATGAATAAATCAAGACCTTTGTGCTATAAAGAATGTATTACAAGTATTGAAAATGCAACGATGATGTTTTCGGGCTTTTGATTCTACTTTTAGGCTCGAAAATGAGGGGAAAAAAAATTCTGACTCTGAACTGATGGAAACAGGAAAAACAGAAAATATTGCGGTAGAGGCGATTGTTCACAATCAAGCCTCACATATACCCGATGATGGCTCAGAACTCAAGTAAGGAGATCGAAAATTAGATAAATCATTGGCCAGTTCTTATATGTATGTATGTATGTATGTATGTATGTATGTATGTATGTATGTATGTATGTATGTATGCACTTACGTATGCGTGTTGCATTTAATTGTATCATTATTGTATATATGATGCTAACTAAAGGAAAAGAGTGTGAAACTAAAGAAAACTTACATAAACTATATGAAGATATACCTTTTCATATAAATGTAATTATTAAGTACACAAAATAAAAATATTTATACAGGTAACACATAAAGTTCTTAAAACATATATTCAAAAGCTGTTATCGGTCGGGAATTTTCTGTAATGTCCAAAACTATCTATCTGGTATATCATCATAATGTATTCAGAATGAGTTCAGATAAATCTATCTCTGTCTAATTGGGTCGACCCACTTTACAAAACTCTAGACACTGACAGGGTAAGTACTCTTGTCGACATTCACCCTTCAGTGGTATGCAAGAGTTTGATTTGAGCGTCCGATATGCGATAGATACGATACCACATTGTCTCTGATATGTGCCCTTTACGATGCGTGCCATTCTCCAATAGTGGATTTGATTTTAAAAAGTATATGGAGTGATTATAAAAATATTCGATTCGTAAACCAGTGACAGCTATGTCTGCTTTGTTTATCTTTTCGTCACTGCAATATATGTATATGCATAGGATGCCACATACTTTTTTCCACATCATATGCATAAATGATGTTTTCGTGACGTGTAAGGTTTAAATGCATTGTCGTCATGAATTGTGTGCAATACTTTCAGGGTGAAAATGGAAATGGAATCTAAAATTTTGTTCAAAGTTTCGTGTATGATCAGTGGTAATCATTTGATCAGATTTCTTTAAAGTTTGACATGGCTGCATAAACATTTGGCAATGATTTTGCATAAAACAATCCCTACTGATTAAGTAGCCCAACTTACGTATATCGTCACATCATGTTTGTTTTTTCTTCTTGATCTCTAGTGGAACGACGAACTCTAACTCTGTATATATGGCATTATTAGGATTTTCATCTTGTTGAATTGGCACTGAGATATTTCTTGACATAAAACTGCTGATTGATGGCGCGTTTGCATGCATACATAAACCAGGGCTGTTTTTGCTGTACAGTATTTCGCTAAATCGCCGAATCCTCATCACGATTTCTGGAAACCATTTGTACATTGTACCGTACTTAAGACCATGTTGTTTCATTTTAGACATTTCCCTTGTAGGCTATTATATCAAGCTCATTAAGTAGAAGAGCAATGTCATTAAAAGCTGCTTCAAACCACGACATTTCCGTAGTAATTGTGTATCAGACATTTATTCAAATGATGGAAGTACACACTAGTGCGGTATTAAGGTCTCTCCAGTGTTCATATCTCTTGGCGTCCAAATTGTGACAGGGCATTCGATCGCAATCGCAAATTCTTTTATACTGTTTTGTTTAGTTTAGAGCATGCATTTTCAATGTCACGGGCGGTCTCATTTCGTTTTAGTAGGATCTAATTGATTGGTAGTATAATTAAGGGTCTTATTGATTAACTGATTATATGACCGCATAAGCTAGTGAATTCGCTATTTCTTTAATGGAATGTATTTCGTGGATTTCATTTGTAGCTTTGTGCTCTTTATTTTGCTGTACCAGATACTGCTTAGATGAGTTGGTTTTTGCTTCACTAGAGAGTGAGTAAAATCACAAACAGAGGTTTGTGTTCCTTCTTGGACTGATTCTGGTGGAGTCAAAACTGAATTTGATTCTGGCAAGGAAATGTCTTTCTGGGTGTGGACATTAGTAGAAGAAGATTTTCTCCGTTGTAGCAGCGCTTGCGTAGGTATTGCAGGTATTGTTCCTGAGAGCTGCGACTTTCGTAAACTGCCTGGCTAACGAAACCTCATTCCTGCTAACAGACTATGAATCTCACGCAAGTTATCACAGTAGGTCGAAAATTATTTTGACTAACAATTCGCTCAACACACTTTCTATATGCAGGAAGATAAGATTCATCATTATTATTATGCTGACATCTAGGACACATTTGTTTTATCTTGCAGACATCTATGTGACAGTATTAATGGAATTAGGGACATTAATAAACCTTTCTTGCATCGAAATAGTCAATGCATCACATTCGAAATTAGGATGCAAGAGCTTTTTGGCAATCAACTGAAATTTTGATTCCTATGACTTGTTAGCTATACTTGGAACTGAAAGTATGGTACTGCTAAGTCTTACTGCAGCTTATCAATCGTGAAGAGCTGACAGGTGTTTGTGGAAATCCGAAATGAGAGTTAAATGCCTTTAATAGCGGCACTCCGAAGTGGACATCCAGGCAGATCTAGAGTTATGTTGGACATCCGATACTTGGGCTACGAGTCAATCCCTCTTTCATTTGAGTTACCTTGCACCCCGTCACTCTTAAGTTCACGATCACAACCGTATGAAACGTTGGTCACAATTTTGTTTAAGTCTTTTCCTTTCATACTTGACATTTATCCTTCTAAAGAAACAGCAATAGATGATAAGACTGACCCTCCCTTTTTACTTTGGAGTCAAGGTCACAGTCTTAGTCTGTTTAAGTTCGTAGATATTTGTCAAAGGTTTGCCTTTCGCTTTATTTCCTATACACTTTAATAGATTCACGTTACAATTGGCATCAATTTCAATGAAAATAAAAACATTAACTAATGTGCCTTATCTCCACATTTATTACCATTTAAATAATGTAATGAGGTGGATAATACATCACAATACATTTTCCAGATTGCATGAGCAAATTGTTTTTCTGTATGACCTGTATTATTCACTGTGCGTCACAACTAAACCATTACAAGGCATTTAGTATAAAAACAAATTACGAACACATGATGAAATTTGTGTTTGTGATGTTTCATCAGAGCGCAAACAATATATATATATATATATATATATATATATATATATATATATATACGGATATTAAAAACAGAAATGATTTAATGATTTAGATAATGATTGATCACGTACTTATCAAGACATTTTCAACATTATAATCAAGTCTGTGGCACTTACATTAGTGCATAGGCAAAATGCAAATAATTAATAAATTGAAGTCAATCTGCGATTGACTAATCTGATTCATTTTGTATTCACGGTGATGTATGATCAGTGTACCTGATGCAACACGCACACGTATTTCACAGACTCGATTCTCTTTATGTATTTGTGCGAGAAAAAAATGTACTCAAGAAAGTCTACTTCGAAATCAGGCAAACAAATCGAAAACATAAACTTTATATAATTTGATGCCATTGTTATGAAAGGGGTGCTGATAAAAACGTTGTTATTAGCGTTTAATTCTTCTTCTAGGGACATCAAAAGGAGACCACAAACACAACAAACGGATGATAGGGTGGTAGAATACGATATTAACGTTGAAATCAGAGAACTTCCAGACAATAGCACAAGATAGAGATTTTTTGTTTTTGAATCATAAATATATGACACATGATACTTTTAACAGAATACCGATATCATGAAGAATGACGATTATTAAACTCTTTCAGATGGAGACAGTAGAATAAATGACATGGCTGTGTAGTTGATACTTTCCTTGCCAAATTGTAAAGTTCGAAATACTTATCAAGCATAATGATAATATACCACTTTATACTTATATTAATGAATCTTCCTTTGAAATGATATTCGGTCTTAACATATTGACATTGTACATGACCTCAATTATAGTTTTATGACTATTGCAATTAAAGAGTTATTCGTTTCCATCGTATTTTCATAGGTTTAATTTAATACATGTTTAATAAAGTTTCCTATATAAATATGTGTCGGCGTACTTGGTGTCCTCACCCGAAACGCTTCCTTTCTATTATTATCACTGTCCTTATCTTGCCCATATGTTTTAACTATCTCTGAACATTCCATACGACAAAATTCCCTTTATTCCCAGACTATGTGAAAATCACGTAACCATCAGTTGTGTGTAATTTCTACTTGTATGGTGTAGAACGTTCAGGCCGCCCTTCCCGATTACACCTTCCATAATGTCCATAGCTGATGCATATGTAAAATATGGACTTCTGTACAGTGATCTAATGCAGAAGATGATACGTATCTTTTCGTGACTCGGGTATTTCACTCGTTAAAGGACCCTCTGTGTTTTAAACGATAACGACGTTGGGACGTTTGCCAAACTCGACAAGGCGATATCGTTGCGGGATGTCTTTGCAAAAAAGGATATATTACAGAGTCTAGATTAATTTTTTAAATAAGTAGTTATGAGACCATTAATGCTCAACCATTATCACTGCCAGGTACACAATAACTGTACGTAAGGTTAGTACAATTCTTAATGCGACTGCAGTAGTAGAACAAAATAATCTGGTGAACAAATTTCTTGCCTGGCAATACAATCGAGTAAACTCATTCCAGCGTCCGCCGTCTCAAAAGCGGACAGACACGTGGCGGCTATAACAATCAATACAATTCAATAATATTATGGATTTTCAAACGTATATCAGATCGGGCATTTGACATAGAAGAAACCATCTTTAAAAGTATTATGATTATCATGTTCGTGTGTCCAAAGATCGTGATCGGAAACAGTTGCGGGTTCGAGTATTCCTGCAGATGATATTTCTGCAATACATATTACAGAAAATATGCAATTGAATATACAACATCGAGGCAAGGCAATTGAAATGGATATTGGATGCCAAATACCTCAATAGTTCAGACTGTATTACTTTTGAACATATATATATATATATATATATATATATATATATATATATATATATATATATATATATATATATATATATATGTGTGTGTGTGTGTGTGTGTGTGTGTGTGTTGGAAGCTAACGTTTTTATTAACTAGTCAAGCGGACTAACAGGACAAAAGACATACTAGTCCGTAGCAAAATCCATTAGTCCGTAAATTGGAACATCCACCTACAAATGAGTTTGTTTTCATCCTCCATTATTGAATGCTCTCTGCAGATGCTGCAAAACATGGTATTTGCTTTGGGATTAAAGTTAAGCCACGGCCGACCACATTTCCACTTCTCTCGAAAAGTTGGTTCCTACTTTCTTTATCATACTGTCTGTCGCGGCGTTTCCTTTTGTCCTCATTATTGTCAGTCTACTGCCTCTTGGCCTGATATTTCACACCTAGTACAAATTGCCACATCGTTCTCTTTGCATTCTGTGTTTAACTATAATCTTGGTCAGTGCGATGATAACGCTTTACACACCATTTGTAATGCTTAATATTAAGCGCCTAGGTGATCTGAATTTACATACAGGAGTTACAACAAATTCAATAACTAAAAAATAGCAAGTTATTTGCCCATCTTTCCGTTATGCAATTCATTAATAAAGTATGTCACCCAGCATTAATAAAACCAAATTTTGTAAATACTTAGTATACTGCCCACAACGCTACCATTGTACTTAGTATACTGCCCACAACGCTACCATTGTACTTAGTATACTGCCCACAACGCTACCATTGTACTTAGTATACTGCCCACAACGCTACCATTGTACTTAGTATACTGCCCACAACGCTACCATTGTACTTAGTATACTTACTGCCCACAACGCTACCATTGTACAGGATGTTAATTTCATACAAGTTTATTTATGTAGAAGATATAACTACCTTTGACGAATGAGACACGAATATTTTTAAGTTTTCCACAATCATTGAAACGTCATTCAGATTAACATGAATGTAAATCGTGATGAAACCGCATTGTATATCTCAAGTATGTAGTTCGATTTTGTACATATATCTAGTTGCTCTCTTTGTACGTTCGCTTTACAACAGCATGTATGATATTTTCTAAGTATAATATTTATTCCTAAATAAACGGTTCCTTCGTAACATTTACATTTTTAGCAGCTATTGCCGAGTTTAGTGAACACAATAGAATTACTGAAAAGAAGGTGTTCCCATGAATGCCGAGATGAATATTAAAACCCCATAATTGTACTGATGAGTGTTCATTTTATCAATCATATGTTATCCATTCCATCCATTATAAGAATTTAAAGATAGTATAGTAGATTTTATTTGTATTCTGAATAGTACATCATCTAATTATGTGGAATGCAATATAATCATGTCATTGAGAAAGATTAGCAATGATTATCGTAATCATACTCTATTGATATCATTCTACTGCCAAGCCAATTCGTTTCTATAAACGTAAATACACATTGCCATTTCTGACTTAAATATGTTTCTACATCTTTTAAAAGCAAGACGGTTTAAAAGGAAAATGTAACCTTTCACAGCAAAAGTGGAAATATAGGTTGTCAACAACGAATTTTATTGTAATGCACCAACGTTTACTTAAAATTATTACCTAGACATATATTCAGATAATCATAAGAAGCAATATGTGTCTTGTTCGAGTTCGATATATGCTATTCGAATGACGATTCTAGAATGCATAGGTGCTTGGATTGCCCACAAAAAGCGTAGCTTGTTCTTATACACTGTTACATTCGGGTTCCAAAGGACACACAAACACCAAGTAAGGGTCCTTAAACTTTATGTAAAATCAAGCTAAAATCTTTCACAAAAACTAGATACAAACAATTCCAGTGTTCCTTACAGTACCAAGCCCATAACTTAACTGCCTGTTCATGCATTCTACTCTTGTTTTAGAAAGGGCTACAGATAATGGATTATAATTAATTTAACATGTGTGCCTTATCAGAAGTCAAGAAGTCAAAGCTCAGATAGCCCTGGGAAGATAAACAGCAGAGGCTGAAGGTGTTGACAGTCTCTGGTATCAACTATCCAGAATGCTGTGATTAATATTCTGGCCAAATGTCTCTACTAACAGGCTGAAATCTGATACAGCACCAAGGGTCACATCATACTTATAACATACACGTTAAGGTAATTAGGTGAAGTTAGAGTTATTCTCCATCTATAAGCAGTATGATTTCCAATACAGCTTGGAAGAACATCGTAAAAATATAAAAAGTACAGCAGCGGGGGGGGGGGGGGAAGGCGAATCGGACATTTGCTCCAGACATCATTTGCTCTAAATCTAACAAACATCTCGAGAGAATTAATTCGAATCCTTCTTTTTCAACCAAAACAAAGGATTACTTGCTCGAAACATAAGTTTTTCGCAAATCATACTCCAAGACCGTTTTCATCGTTTAGTCAAAATACGGTCTCGTCGTGATTTCATCGCCCCCCCTCCCCCCCCCCCCTGCTGCTATGGGTTTTTACGATTTCAACCAAATATTTGATCAAGTCCGATACGATATCGTGCCCGAGGATCATGTAAATTTATTGTTATAAATCCATGAGGGGTTGACTGAGCTTTGCTAAAGAAATTTTTAAATTGATTGAAGTCCATATCGGAACACCATGTCTGCCAAATATTTCGTAGCGTATGTGTATCAACGCCGTTAAACACAGCAAGAATATTACAGTTATCTCTGATCACTTTTGGAATCTGAGTGTAGCGTTGAGTGACATATATCACGTCGGTGTTTTTATGCCTGCCTTGGGAAAATGTTCTAGCTGGGTTTTTGTGATTGTCTAACATCACATCGTCGTATACGACTAAATTGTTAATGCTCCCATCAAGGTCATCCACGGATGGTGCCTCGTCAATATCAGTTATAAATTCAATAATGCCCTCGCCGGCAATCTCTGATGCATTCTCGTTAAAATCCTTTAACACTTCATAGCATCGTTGATCATCTACGCTAGGAGCAACTAAATATAACTTATTCCACTTCATCCATCTCACTATTAAATTGAGCAACAATTGCGTCTTGCCGGATCCAGATGTCCCGATTATAATTGCGCGGATAGAGTTTGGTAGTGCTGCATGATGCTTAACTGGTTCTCTTGTTTTAGTCGCTGAAAAATCAATTATATTCATATCTCTATACATAAAGTATGGATCTATATTGTGTGAAGTGTAAAACGCGTACTAGCACAAATGATGTGACGACGATTACAACTAGCAATAACAGATCAGCACTTACTGGTAGATGTGCAATATGTGGTATAAAAAAGTTTAGATTTGTTTCTATGAAATCCGGAGATGTTTTAAAAAAATACGAGGAGGTGATATCGCAGCCAAATTGGCAAAGCTCCCTGGAACCCCATGGGCAAAGTACCTCGGAGAAAAGCACCTTCCAGGATATAGCTACTGTGGCCCCGGAACACGATTAGATATCAGACTTGATGATCAAAATCAGCCCCGACCCGGCGAGTATCCAATAAACGCTATTGATAATGCGTGTCATGCTCATGATGTTGCATATTATAAAAGCAGCAATTTGCAACACAGGCATCTCGCGGATGTGAAATTAATTCATGCGTTAAATGCTATTCCTGATAAATCTTTCAAAGAAAAATTGGCTTCGTGGTTGGTAAAATCAGATATGAAAGGCAAATTGATGATGGGCTCTTGTAATTAATAATATGGAATCTATTTATTATCCTCCGAGGGGATACTGGAGGGGTAACACTGCAATCAATAAACTCGCCAACGCCGCAAAAGTGAAAAAGGCCACTGCGGCTAATTGGTTATCCAAACAAGCTATATGGCAAATTTATCTACCGCGTCCTAAACAAATCAATTTCTCGCATTTTGATGTTACCGGACCCAATGAAGTTCATCAAGCTGATTTATTGTTTTTACCACATGACAACGGTTACAAATACGCGCTAACCGTAGTTGACGTTGCGAGTCGATACAAACAAGCAGAACCGCTAAAAACAAAATCATCACCTGAAGTTGCTTCTGCATTTGGAAAGATTTATCGACGAGGTCCTTTACGCTGGCCAAATCTGTTACAAGTTGATCCTGGCAAGGAATTTCAGGGTGTGGTTGCATCTACAATGAAACATCACAATGTCACCATCAGACGGGGGCATACTGCGTTACATCGCGATCAGGCAATTGTAGAACGATTTAATCGGACTCTTGCTGAGCGGTTATTTGGATATCAATACGCAAAAGAATTCATCCAAGAAAAGCGATCCCGTGAATGGGTCAAAAGGTTACCAGGGGTAGTTGCAGCGCTAAATAACGAGATTACCAGAGCAATCAATATGAAACCTAACAACGCAATAAGAAAAAAAGTATATACCACAGCCACAGCGAGATAGCGTTTCTCAGCCAATTCTCAGCAATGTCACCGTGAGATATTTATATGAACCAGGAGAACTCGAAGGTGGCAAAAAAGGGCTACTGATCCTATTTGGAGTGTCACTACGCATAGCATATCTACTATAACACGATCAACTGGTAGACCTCCAATCTATTGGATTCAACTGCCCCTCAGCGGGGTTTTACACGCGAACAATTACAAGTGATTCCTGATGATACTCATACTGGTGATGGTTGGCCATGATCTCCACACATTATTACCGCTGTATTCTTTTGCAGCAACCAATCAAGAAACATTTTTAATACATCTACCGAAACCGTGCATATCTCATCCCAAATAATAACCGCAGGGATGAATTTTTCACCCATTCGTTCAGGGGTCTATTTGTCGCCGTTGTATCGAAAAAAACTATGATAAGTGCAAGCGTCGACGTTTCGTTGTTTTATCTCTCGCGCTAGTCTATGGGTCGGTGTCAGCACAATCATATTGGCTCGACCTCCATATAATTCAATCGCCCGAGTCGTTTTTCCTGACCCGCCACAGCCGTTTAAATAAACTGTCTTATACCTGCAAATTGGATCTGATATCGGTGGTGCATTAGAACGCTCTGATAAATTATCACCGCGTAAGTAATTACTTTTACTTTCAACGTCTGCTGATTCAGAATACTCACGCAGCATTTCTTTCATAATTCTCCATGATCCCCCGCTTTCATCCGAATTAGTGAATTCAGCAACTGCGCAACTGTACTTGCTGTTAATGTATATTGAAGCAACGGCAACTCCAACCGCAGTGTCAGGAAATCTATTTATCATTGAAAATAAATTAATACAAGTATAACCCAGCATCGACAACCTCAAATTTGTATACGGGGATCTGTAACCGTCGCTGTAAGTAACGACTGTACCCAATTTTGTTCCATCGGACAAAAAAAGCATCTTTACGATCCACATATATGTTTTTGGATACTGCATCCGCGATTACAAAGTCATATTCGGTGTTATCCATAATCAGCCGTGAACAATATCGTCTATAGTCGCATTCTTTTCCTCCCTGAGTGAATTTTCCGATTATTCTTCTACCGAGATCTTTTGCTTCGATGTTTCGTTGATTAAATACCCGTTTGGACCACTCAATGATATATTCTTCGTCGGCATCAATATGTTTTCTGGATTCCTCAATTATACTATCTAGACGTTCCGGTGTTGGTAACCATACATTGATTTGTTTCCGATATGATATAATTGCTTCACTGACCGTCAGCGAAATTAACATTTTTGTATCAATCATGAATCGTAATAACGCTATTGGCAGCCACTTCTTTTCAGACATGTGTCTACCAATCCAAATATAACAACAGCGATGAACTCCTGCTGCGAACTCAAATGATACTTCACGAGCGAATCCAGTTAAATCAAAATCAGGCATCGGCCCATTAATTGCAATACGAGTCATTTCATGTACGGGGTGTCCAAATCGTTTAAAATACTCAGTACACACTCCATAACCAAGAAAACTCGCTGGATAACAAGCAACCATATCAACTGAAATGATATTATCACTGTCGTATTTGTTATTCCATAAACCGCCATGATTAAATTCTAAACAACTAGCCTCAATGTCTGGCAAGAATTCTACGCGTGTTGGTTTCCATGCGTTTTTTTATTTTTGCAAAATGAGCTGCAACCGACGGGATTGTAAAACAGTGTGTCAATAATTGTTCATCGTTGATGATTTCATCATTGTTGTTGCCTTCGCCACACGCCGTTAAAAATCCGCTAGCTGTTTTTTTTTTCATTTTGTTGTGAAATGCTTCAGTGCGGTATAATTCACCGTTTGGTCTTACAAATTGGTCAAAGGTATCTGTGTCGTTTTCAGTGCTGCGAAGTAACCACACCGACACAGTATCGTTTTTACTCAGATGCGCAATAGTATCGAATAGTTTCTCTTCAACGAGAAAACCATCCCTGGAAAATTCTTCTCGTAAGAATTCGTCGGGTATATACTTTATTGTTCTGTTTCGTGGAAATATTGTGACCGCGGACGTCCATGCGTGTTCGTTATGATCAATAATTTTGATTGGAGCTCCCTTTGATTTATATTTTGATTCGTATAAAACTTCTCCGGTTATCGTTGTAACAGTTATTGGAAATCTCAGCGACGTTTCTAATTTTGCTATATCGCTAATAGTTGCTCCGCGGTCTTTCACCGTTAACTCCCATTGAGCTATTTTGCTACGCCGTAGATCGGTAAGTTTGTTCCCTCGGGATGCACTTGTAAAATGTTCTGTTATTCGTGCTGCTACACAATTGAGTGGTAAAGCCACTAACGACGAAGTCGCCGGCGACGACTGTTTCATTGGTTTTAGTTTTCCTATATCGGGTTTTTCATTTAACGAATATATCCCATACACAATTGCGGTTTCAGGATATGCTCGTTCATAGTATGGTTTGTCAATTCCAGTTAACAGACCCGGCTTAGAATCACGGCTAACAACCACTGTCTTTGACAATCGGTTCAAATTTGTCTCGTATAATCCAAACGCCTGATTCTACACGGATAATGAATTTCACTCTAAAAAAAATCCTTTTTGTTGCCAAGTTGTGATAACATCAACGCTGCGTTGCTGTCGTTCATGATGACATCAACAACGCCATCAATTCGAAATGTTGACCAGCTATGAGATGCACCGTCGTGTTTGAATTCATTAATACAATCGCGTATTTTATTTATCAGGGGTTTATCCGTTATTGCCCGTTTTGGCACATCTTTGAGGGTTCTATCGAGATTAAATTTAACGTTTTTGTAATGCTTAATTGCTGATAATCTCTCGAACTCCTCCATGTTATAATTAAAACGAGTATTTAAATAGAAAAAATATAGTATAATGAATCACTTCAAATGGCTTATGATTGGATCGACAACCCCGTATAACAAATCATGCAGAAGCGAATTCTGTGGGTATAATTTACAAAGCGTTCGGCGAGGAAGTTTTGGCCCCCTTCCGTGCCTCCGATGTGGGGTGGGGGTAAGGGGAAAATCGCAGTTGTGTCTCAGTTGTGGCGGCAAACGTTACAGGGAACTAAAACGCTATATGACCAACGAATAAAAAATGCAGTCATTGATTCTACTGATGACTCCGTCAGCGACAAAATCATAAAAACCCCTCAAGACTACATTGATAGACTTATAATTAAAGCAAATATTAAATTAGACAAATAGTATTATTATACAAATGAGCCAAGATTTCAGACCTCACCCAGTGATTGTTAATTATGAAGCATCCCGTGATAGTATTGTTAGAAATTGCAGACTAAAAAAACCGGTTGGACGGGTAAATAATAGAGGGTATTTAATGTTTGGTGCCGGGAAGAAGAAATATCTCTGTCACAGAATAGTATATGAATGTCACAACGGATTGATCAAAGATGAATCTGTTATTGATCATATCAATAATAACAAGACCAATAATTCTCTTTCGAATCTCCAAGCTATCTCACAGAGTCAGAATATATCAAAAAGGGCAGAAATTGGTACTTTTAAATCAGTTGGAAAGAGACCCGTAAAATCATTTGATACATCAACTAACGAGGAGAAAATATTTCAGTCAATGAATGAAGCCAGTAGATATTTCGATATCAGTAGGTCTTCAATACGATTTGTTGCAGAAGGAATTCAAAAATCGGCTCTGTCAAAGAAAAATGGCCATAAAATAAAATTCGTATACATCTGAAACGATTCAAGGGGGTATGCTTCGGGCCCTTGGGCTTGCATGGATGCGAAGGCACCCAAGGAGTTCCAAGATGCGTGTTGTGCTGTCCTTAATTAAGTTAATATAGTAACCTCTGGGTCTCTCTGACGTCAAAGGGCGCCATCGAGATTACCAAATAAGTGTTACTTTTTTTAAATTAAAGATAAAATGTATTATATAAATAATGGATATCAAAGATGTAAATGCTTAGTTGCTGAAATTTCAAATTTGAAAGATCGAGGAATAGTATTATCTAAAGATCTCGAGTGCGACAGGATTACCTCGGAATATGAAGACATTGAGTATCAGTCTAGTAAGGGTCGTTATGTTTTACCTAAGATGTACAGGCTCGTGAAAGGAATTCAAAAGTCCATCAATGCTTGTTTGTACGGTAACGACATTAATGTATTTATAACGCTATTTAGCACCGTTGAAGCAATACGTCAAAAGCTCGTCCAAGAGTATCAAAAACGAACTGAAATTAGTTCTAAGGTTCGTGATCTTAGAAAAATGTTAAACGAGGAAAAACCCGCATCCTAACCACGTGAGCGTTAGTATAAAAAAAGGCTTTCATTAAAAAAAATTTAGCGTTTTTTGTAACACTTGTTACACTTGTCACATAGGATTTTCTCCTGAAAGAATACTCAGCAGTTTGGGCTTGCTCATGCATTTATGTGCGTACTGGATGATCTGATTGTGGTAGCAAGTAATCACCGCGACGCCTCCATTTTCATGTAGTTGTTGTTGTTGCCGCGTCGTTAACGAAAATCGTTCATCATTCATTACAATTCTGAAACCTCCAGCGATGTTATTTCTGAAACACTCGCGGATAGCGTCGTACAGTTTAACCCTGTCGGAGATGGATACGTTAGCTTGATGGTACATTATTTAATAACTCAGCTTTTAATTGTGATAGTTTCACATTTGAAAACTCAGTTCACAAACAATATATGGTAGGTGAATCGCTTACAACTAGATAAGTGAGCGGCTAGCAGCAATTAAAAAGTTTATATCGGTTCGAGACAGACTTCGCGAGAAACTTCAACAACGACAACAAATGCAAACTGACTTTTCTGTGTCAAGTGAACAACTGTTTACTCCGTTAACAAGTGCGACCAAAGATGTGAAAAAGTTAACTGAAGCAGCGATATACAGAGATATTCCTGAACGAGAACGAGCAAGGAAGGCGCCGCTGCTTGATACACTTGAAAAGATAGCAGCAGAGACCAAACAAACATGCGCAGGGATACAACAGCTATCCAGTGATATAAAAACTCAACGCGAAATTGAAGAACGCGAAGAAGAACAGCAAGGTGCAGCTGCAGGAAGAGACTATTTACCTGAGAATATATTTACAGTCGCAGCATTAAATGAAATTAGAGGAAGCCATACGGATTCCGAATTAGCTGATTTTGCTAGAGACAATTTTCGAAAGGGTAAAAGAGAGAATTTATTAAAAGACGAGTTTAAAAGTTTTATAAAAGAACAGAAGGGATTGGGCATCAAAAATATATTTAGTGAAAAGCGGCGGGGATAGAATCACAACGTTGCAGCACCCTGGTCATGATGACTTTCTAGCTGCGGTTAAAGGCGGTCCACAACCACCACGTTATACGGAGGATCCCATCCCGGAACAAATAAACATAAGAGCAGAAGCCGGTTCTAAGAAAACAAGCAGAAAAGGATATTCAATTAAAAATCCTTTGGATTTCAACGCAACCGTGACATGTCCTGGTAATATTCTCAGTGATATATCACGGTTGAAAGTACTTATCGGGGGAAAACGAGACGGAAACAACTCCGTCGAGATAATTAATGAAGCAGCTGATATCTGTAGACGATTATTTGCCGGCGGTATCATGGGCATTGATGTATATCGAGAACTCATTGCTGAATTAGTTGAAAATCACAGAGACGCCCATGGTTATTACAGCGATTGATCACTAATTGAAAAACTACTAGTTTTATAACAAGATGATCATACACTACAACCATGATAAACCCGTAAGCGTCTACGTGGTGAACTCACGATTGCCTGTTTATAAAGCATATTACGGAGATGGTCTCGGCAATACCATTGCGGGGTTATTTACAAGAATGGCTCCCAAGGTGGCGCCGTTAGCTAAACAATTATTAATGAAAGCCATTAATATTATTCGTGATAAGGGAATCAGCGCTGTTGAAAATCTTGTCGGAAAGGCATTTTCTGCCGCGAAAGATAAAATAATATCATTGGTGCGACGACGAAAAAAGCAACCAGTTGTACTGCCATCTACAACAGTGATGCCTGCAAGTGTCAGCAAAGCAATAAATAGCGCAGTGGAAGAAAAATTAGCGTCGTTGGCAACATGATTGCAGGAAGTGGTTTGAAACGAAAACAAAAACGACGATGATTACAAAGAATTTCACCATTAAAAATACTGATGTGAATAATAATAATAATGTTCAAAAGAACAGCTGATCCAGCGTTAGATATGGAAGCCCAAGTACGCAAAGATGATTCTGTCCGCGATTATCAATTTTATTCCTATCATGCAATACAACCAGATATTCGATCGCGAATTGAACTTCAAAGTCCATGATACCAGCAAATACTTTCTACCCGCTGAAGCGTTTATCGAAGTAGAAGGAGAACTTGTACGACTTACTGATACTCCTGCTGTACCCGCACCATATCCAGATGGTGCCAAAGTCGGCTTAGTCAATAATAGTATCATGGCCCTATTTGAATCCGCGAGATATCTCATTGACGGAAAAGAGATTGAGTCTATATAACGTGATGTTGATGTGGCTACAACAATAATTGTGTTAGCAAGATATTCTGACGATTATACAAGATCAGCAGGTCCGTCTATGATGTTTGCAAAAGATAATAAAAACACTGCTGGACACACTCAATTTATTGTATGACGACCAAATGATCGTGCTGGTCCTCCCACCACTGCTGATATCGAGGATATGATTATAAATACTGATCTCCAGTACAATCTAGGAGCTGCAACACGAATAGCAATGTTAGCAGGACAGCGTAGATCGTTTTCATGTGTGATTCCGTTGCATCATATATTTGGATTCTGTAGAAATGTACGAAAAGTTATTTATGGAGCGAAGCATACAATAGTACTCGTGCGAAAGGGTAGTGACGATGATGCAATCTGGAGAATTCCAGTGGATCCTGCAAATCCAGATGCTGACGCTGGTAAAGTCATTTTAACTAAATTGGTCTTGTGGATGCCAGTAATGACCCCATCAATTACCACGGAAGAGCGGCTACTCTCATTTATGGAAACGGGCGGCAAATCATTGCTAAGTTGGCTAACAACAACAACTGATGTTAAGCAATCAAATATCAATGGTACATTTACATGGCACATGGCATCACAACAAGGCGTTTCAGCTCCACGTCATATATTTATCACGTTGCAGGATATGACAAGAGTGAATTCACAATTGCACAGTCATATGATATTTGATCAGTTAGGAGTTACTGAGGTCTCGTTGAGAATAAATGGTCAGCAGGAACCATTCGAAGACATAAAACTTAATTTCGGACAAAACCATATTGCTCGCGTGTACCATCGTGTGCTATCATATATGGGCCGTGATCAAAATGTTGATACTGGTTTGCAAATATCGCAATATGATTTTAAGAACTTGTATCCGATCTGCTACTTTTCGCTGGAACATCTTGATTTAACAAGGCAATCCGTCGTTGATATACACTTCAGAGCTAATGTCCTTCGTGGCGCTATTGATAATTATAGAGCGGTTTCTGTCATGCTCAGTGATAAATCAATGTTGTTAGAAGGTGTTGGTGGACGAATGAGAGTCGTTGATGCACCACTGGAAAATATGTAAACGATTCACAAATAGATCAATTGAAAGCATAAATGTGTTTTACAATAAAATGCCATATAGTGTTGTTAGTGTCAAGCTGACAGATGGTCAGGTCAAGAAATTGCGATCAAAATCCGCTAAAGAATGTGGAACCACAATAACGTTAAAACCAGTACACATAAAATATCATTGACGGATCGTCAAATAAAACATTTCAATGATGCGCTAAAGAATAAGCGAGGGGTTCAAATTGTATTTTCAAAGGCTGCAGTCGCCAACATGATAAAATCAGGTGGTATATTTCCATTGTTAGTTTTATACCAGCATTGATTTCAGCGGCTTCCCCAGCGGTGGCGAAAGCGGCGGCGTTGGGAGCCGTTGGGACCGCGGCAGGAGATGGCGTTGAAAAAGGCAACTGGGAAAGGATATAAAAAAGGGAAAGGGTCTAAGACTACCAGGAACCCCGTATTCATGGTACAGCGGAAAGGGTCTAAGAATACCAGGAACGGTTTATTAGTTGAAAGCCCAATTCTCCCTATGTCCAGTTTTTATTTAATTGATGCTGCTAAAAAACTAGCGATAAAAACTTCAGAGGGGTTTTTATGAGAGATCAATTACCGAGAAAACCAAATAACGTTGAAACCGGTATCATCAATCTTGATAACAGCAACGGATAGGGAACTCACTGGGTTGCATACGCGATTGATCCACGTGGGATTGTCTATTTTGATTCATATGGGTTAGCTCCGCCAAGCGAGTTTATGCGGTATATAAATTCTTCGATGAAACTCAAAGAGTTTCCGAATTTTTATTCCACGCTGCCAACACAACAATTGAATGATCCACCGATATGTGGCTGTGAAGTATTAAATGTCCTCGCGAAGATTTCATCGTCACAGAAACCACCTCATCTGGTTGTAAATAAATACACGAGTGGGAAATTACAAGGTAATTTTAGAGAATCAATAAATTGAAAATACTAGAGTCTTTACAATAATGATTGATATTTGGGGACGATCTCTGTCAATGTTGAAACCCACCACGGACACATCTGCGGGTTCTATCGAGGATGTAAAAAAAATAATTGAAGATGAAATCGCTGAGACGTTAAATTTAGCAAGTGTTGACCCGAACGAAATAGTTGTATTTCAAGATCGCCAGGGTAAATTGAAAAGCAGTAATATATCCGCGGATGACATTTTGGTACGGCAGCGCTACGCCGCTGAAAACTCTATTGCGCTTTATTCCAGAGACGGACGACTTAGACCAGGTGTACTTGTGTCTACGATCACTGACGCGATTGCCGCCCACGACAGCATGATTGCCACCCACGGCCGTGATCTGGATGATTATATACGAGGTTATATCACTTTTTGCAAAAATGTCGTACATAAATTCTTTAGAACCCCGCTTGTGGTTGGCATGACTCTCTATCTTTATTCTTTTTTAACAAGGAGGCGGGGAGGAGGATGAATGAAAATGAAATCAAGGCAAATTATCTCGATATTTACACGGATATTTCTAAACTAATAGAAAATTTTGAAAAGGTACAAAAACCCACCAACGACGTCGTTAGTAAGTTTTTTTTTTATCCCCAATTGTGGCAGACTCGACTCTCGCTGAAATTAGCGAGTTTATTATCAGGCATACTCACAATGCCTACGTCGCTAATAATTACTTCGGCGTCCCGGCTACATCTACGATGACTCTCAACGATATTAATATGTTTATGGTGAGACAAGCAACACTTAATACCATCGTGGATAAATTTTTAGGGAGAACACGCGAATCTGAAACCACATCTCTGACAGGCCCGACCCTCGCTGAAATTAGCGAGTTTATTGGCAAGCATACTCACAATGCCTACGTCGCTAATAATTTCTTCGGTACCCCGACTACATCTACGATGACTACTCTCAAAGATATTAATATGTTTATGGTGAGACAAGCAACACTTAATACGATCGTGGATATGTTTTTGGGGAGAAGACGTGAATCTGAAACCACATCTCTGACAGGCCCGACCCTCGCTGAAATTAAAAAAGCTATTGACGAACAAAAGTCCACCAGAGAAATTGTTAATAAGTTCTTTGGACCCACATCTCTGACAGACCCGACCCTCGCTGAAATTAAAAAAGCTTTTGACGAACAAAAGCCCACCAGAGAAATTGTTAATAAGTTCTTTGGACCCACATCTCTGACAGACCCGACCCTCGCTGAAATTAAAAAAGCTATTGACGAACAAAAGCCCACCAGAGAAATTGTTAATAAATTCTTTGAGGGCAGTAAACCTCAAGATATCACGACTACATTTTCTAACATCGACTGGTATATTAAAAACCAATCACGGCCTAGATTCGAAACCCTTCTGAATTCATTCTTTTTTAACAAGGAGAGGAGGACGATTAATTCTAACGAAATTAAGGCAAATTATCTCGATATTTACACGGATATTCTTAAACTAAAAGCAGCCTTTGAAAAGGTAAGGATTCCGCAGAAAAGCATTAAAAATATCGTGTATACTATCAATCATGGAATCGTGGATTGGACAAGAGACGACAATTATCATAGAATTACCGTCAATCTCTTGTGGTGGTGGGGGGGGGAAGCGAAGGTCGATGGTATATAGAGGTTAACGTGGGCCTCTATTCATCAATTTAATATGATCATAGACGGTAAAACCTACTCTGGTGGCGTCGCGACGTTAATTATCGAGACTGGCAAAACACAAAGCTTTCACTTCGTCGCGGTTGATAGCTCCACCATTAGATCAAAAATAGACTGGTGTGTAGAACTTGTAGATAATTTTTCCGGCTGAAGCTACTATACCTATAGGCCAGCAATTCCCCTTAACGATGGCGAATAATTAAAAACACTAGTGGGTTTAAAAAAACAATGACATCGATGAAATCAATTGAACCGATAATAGTCCCAGAGGTATCACAATCGCATCGATATCGATATGATACCGTGAAAGAATTTTCCGTGAACTTGAAATCACTTTCTGAGCGCTATCGTGAAAAAATTAAAAAATACCGACGCAGCGTAACAATCATCGACATCACCGTGTACTCGGTATCCGGTGTGATGGCCAGTGCCGTGGTTATTTTGTCGACGGTGACCATGATGGCTCCGATTGCAGTTCCAATCGCTATCTCCGCGGTAACAACAATCGCGGAAGTCGCCACCGCGATAACTAAAATGTTATCATCGTGTTCTCAGGAAAAACTCAGCGATTATACAGCTCGGTACCGGGTGGTATTTGACGCGTACTCGAAGTTATCCTAGTTGATCTCGCTGTCGATAGATAATTCGTTCATATCCGATGTTGAATTTTCCACGATGACTCAGTTGTATAACTGCGCGATGTTGAAATTGGAAATTGAAGACAGCGTTAACAATAATGTCACTCGAACTGCTTCAACGAATCGCGGAGAATACCACTCCGATACGAACAAGCATAATATCAATAACATCAACAAACCCACAATTTAGTGTGAACTTTCCTTCTCCGATTCCAGTGCGCGAGATCGCGCTGGCAAAATTACGAGTATATCATAGCTGGCTCAATATCAGATCGGTTGCATTTGGCGGTCAGCAACCTAATAACTCGTTAAGGTGTATGTGGAATAGACCCGATGGAACTCCAGCGTGGGAAACTGTTTCGTTACCAACCGGATCGTACCAAATTGAGCAAATTAGTTTCTGAAATTCAGCGTAGAATAAAATCAATCACTGGAAAAGAATCAAAAATAGCTATTAATCTTCATGAACCGACGCTCTCGTCGTCGATCGAAATAAGCACAGAGGGATACATTGTAGATATCTATAACAGCTCGTTAAGAACAGTGTTAGGATGGCCTGAAAAACCACCGGAAAAATCCACCACCGACTTAACCACAGAAGTACAATCATATCATGAAATCAATCCCATATATCGAGATAATTTATCTGATATAAAAAAAGGAAAAATCGCCGATAGATTTATATTTACCAACAAAAACACATTGCAATGGGATTTTATTTTTAAAAGAACAGCTGATTCATCTGTTACTATTTCATTTACGCTAACTGACATCACTGGTTATTTTAATGAAATTAATCAATTACATAAAACACAACTAGAACAACTACGGCAAACAAACTCACAAAAACACGTTGAAATACTAAATCAGCTTGTATCTGACATGGAATATATAAATGAACTAATTATTCAAACAATAACCAATGACAACAGCGACAATAAACAAAGATTCCTAACCAGTTACAATATCACAGAAGCCGATCTGCTTAATTTCAAGTTTCCCGGATACTACGCTGAGGAACTAAAAAAAATTGTTAGAAACAATATCAAGGTGCTACAAACACTAGATTCAACTGTCCTCCTCAAATATAATAATGACCCAGATGGCGGCGGTAGGCATATTGCCCCGCATAATGTAAATATTTCGACGGTGATTGCGCTCAATTTAACATGTGACGCAATCGAAGGAAGTTATCAAATTAATCTAGAGCAATCAAATCAAGCACAGCAAGGATATATTCTTTATTCGTTTGCGCCAACAGCTCCTCCGGGATTTCTAATTATTGAAAACCCAATTAATCCTGTCTACATGCGATGTCATAATAATTCGCTGACGAGAATTAATTTCCGACTCACTGACCAGTCAAATAATTTGATTGATCTACAAGATGAGGTGTTATCGATTAGTTTGTTTGTAAAGTCCTAAGGACTTGATCAAATATTTGGTTGAAATAAATTATTAACCCATAGCAGCAGGGGGGGGGGGGGGGAGAGGGCGATGACATCACGACGAGACCGTATTTTGACTAAACGATGAAAACGGTCTTGGAGTATGATTTGCGAAAAACTTATGTTTCGAGCAAATAATCCTTTTTTTATTGAAAAAGAAGGATTCGAATTAATTAGATTTATAGCAAATGATGTCTGGAGCAAATGTCCGATTCGGCCCCCCCCCCCCCCCCCCGCTGCTAGTACAATATATATATATATATATATATATATATATATATATATATATATATATATATATATATATATATATATATATATATATATGTATATATATATATATGTATATATATATATATATATATGTATATGTATATATACATATATATATATATATATATATATATATATATATATATATATATATATATATATATATATATATATATATATATATATATATATATATATATAAGCATTGTACCTTAATTGTTTATATTGGTTCTGATATGACCTAGCTTTGTAGAAACGACCACGATTTGTATAGGATTTGGAAATATCTGTACAATCATGTTTTGAAATTTTTACAGGTTTTAGTAGGAATGAAATATTCTATAAATTAAATTTTAGTATTCATCCACATAGCAGTAACTGGATAATTGAAGCGTAACAGACATGTCTGTAAAGTGCAGAGAAAAAGCAATAATTTGCTGGTGTCATCCACTTCTTTGAGGTCATCGGAGATGCCTGTACACATAGTGCGCACATTCCAGCTTGCAAATCGAAGAGCTGGAGTCTTCTTTATTCGTTTCTTTTTATTTTTGTCTGGTGTGGAATTTTCGTCTGCTTGTCATGTTAAGCAACACACTGAGCTCCAGACACCCACTGGAGCAGGCAGACGATGGCGGGTCAACACCTTATTGACCGGGGGCTGCCCGGCTTGAGGCGGGCGGTAGTTGGCCAGTGGGACACGATGATCCCTCCCACCGTCAAAGCGGACCCGTGGCGCCCCTTCCCTACGCCAATCGGGTGGGACTTATAACCCGTAAACTGTCAGCTTCCGTGTTGTTTCCTCACTTAGTAGCGAGACTGGAGTGACTTCTCCCGGGCGCAAGCCTGGGCATGGAATATGGAGATCCTGGGTTGCCCAGGCTTCAGGATCCCCCTCTCGTCCTTGCTGGTTGGGTTCAAAGGAATGCTGAGCATGACATATGGCACCAGTTTGGATGCAGGAGCTGCCGGAAGGAAGTCGTAGTCGATATCCAGCCGCCTTGGGGGCCCCACTCCGGATTTTCTGTCTGGGTGTACTCCCGTAGCCTTTCCTTCTCCCGAAGATATCCACAAGGCAGTGGAACCATTGGTTTTTCAATCAGAGTTTTCTTCTCCTAGAAAAATTGCCTTGACCAGGCTAACGAGCTTCATCTACCCGGGTTTGGAGTCAGAGTTTCCCTTCTCTTAGACTGGCTGCCTGCCAAGGCTAATGAGCCCAGTCTGCCCTCCCAGTTATACCGCCGAGCACTCGGTCGCGCCACACAACAGGCTCTGTGAAAACAAGGGACCCCGCGTGAAGATGCTGTTGTGGACACAATAGTGTAGGAAAGGCTATATGCAAGTTACCTCCTGTCCATCAGAGCAAAACAGTGGTCCTGCAGCGATCACTACACCTGGAAAGGAGAGGCTATGAGAGACGCTTCACTTCCCTTTAGCAAACGGGACGTCAGGCCCAGACCTTGCACCCCCCACTATGTGTAAAGGCATCTCCGATGACCTCATAGAAGTGGATGACACCAGGAAAACGCCATCATCGATAGAGAACTCACCAAGCTAAATATCAGCATAGCTGCCCTCCAGGAAACTAGACTGGCCTCTAATGGCTCCCTCAGAGAGGAAAACTACACTTTCTTCTGGAAGGGTCGCGAACCTGAGAAGTCTCGTCAGCACGGAGTGGGCTTCGCCATCAAAAACAATCTTCTGGACTTGGTTGAACCTCCAACAGGGGACACTGAGCGCCTCTTGTCCATCCGCCTCACCACTACTGCAGGTCCTGTCAACATCATTTGTGTCTACGCCCCCACCCTCTCATCTTCAGAAGACACCAAAGATCAGTTCTATGGGCAGCTGGATGAACAGTTTCAAAGATGCCCCAAACACGAATCACTTTTTCTCCTCGGCGACTTCAATGCCAGAGTAAGTGAGGATCACGAATCATGGCCTACCTGCCTCGTATATCATGGTACTGGAAAGACCAACGAAAACGATCAGAGACTGCTGGAGCTGTGCACCTACCATGGCATGTGCATAACAAACACTTTTTTCAAGGGTAAGCCACAACACAAAGTGTCATGGAAACACCCCAGGTCCCATCACTGGCACAAACTTGACTTGGTCATCATCAGGCGCTCTACCCTTAACAGCGTCCTCTCCACCATAATTTACCACAGTGCAGACTGCGACTCCGACCATGCCCTCGTGAGCAGCAGGGTGAGACTACAGCCAAAGACACTACACCGTTCAAAACCAAAGAGACACCCACGCATAAACACCGCACAGATGTCGGTTCCTTCCAAGGTACAGGAGTATGTGTCCGCCCTGGAAAAGGCTCTCCAGGACCTGCCAGAGCACGACGCCACAGCCAAGTGGAACGCCATGAAGGGTACCATCTACAAAACAGCCATGTCCACGTTTGGCAAAAAGGAACGACCCAGTCAGGACTGGTTCAACGCACACCTAACAAGGATGGAACCACTAATTGAGGAGAAACGAAAAGCCTAGACAGGTTGCAGCTGCTGGCAGACCGTGTGTACCCAGAATCCCAGTGCGGCTTCAGAGTAGGCAGGTCGACAACAGACATGATCTTCTCTTTACGAAAACTCCAAGAGAAGAGCAGAGAGCAAGGTCAACCACTCTACATGATGTTCATCAACCTCACCAAGGCCTTTGACTTAGTCAGCAGAAAGGGCCTTTTTGAAACTCTCAGTAAGATCGGTTGCCCTTCAAAACTCCGCAGCATGACAATCTCTTTCCATGCAGATATGAAGGGAACAGTCCTGTATTATGGATCTTCCTCAACCTCCTTCCCAGTTAACAGCGGTGTCAAGCAGGGCTGCGTTCTGGCACCAACCCTATTCGGGATCTTCTTCTCCTTGCTTCTGTCCTACGCCTTTGATTCGTCCACTGATGGCATATATATACACACCAGGTCCGATGGGAGGCTGTTCAACCTTCAGAGACTGGGAGACCGTTTTGCTGATGCCTGCATGCAGTTTGGACTCACCATCAGCCTGGATAAAAACAAAGGTCAGCGTGCAAGACACCACCATTGCCCCTACAATCAAAATCAACGGTGTCACCTTGGAAGCAGTCAACAACTTTACCTACCTGGGGTCAACCATCAGCAATACTCTCTCGCTCGATAAGGAGCTGGACAGTAGGCTTGGAAAGGCAAATACCATCATGTCACGACTGACCAAGAGGGTGTGGGAAAATAACGCGCTGACAGTGCAAACCAAAGTCAAAGTTTACCAAGCCTGCATTCTCAGCACCCTTCTCTATGGAAGTGAGACCTTGAATACCTACATGAGGCAAGAGCGTCGGCTCAACTCCTTCCATATACGGTGCCTTAAACGCATCTTGAAAATCAGCTGGCAAGACCGTGTCCCAAACAGCGAAATCCTGCAGCGTGCAAACACCCACAGCATGTTCTCCCTTCTGAGCAAACGTCGCCTTCGATGGCTGGGACACGTCCGACGCATGGAGGATGGGAGGCTGCCAAAGGACATCCTATATGAACAGCTGGCCACTGGCACAAGAAGAGTCGGCCGCCCCTCACTCCGTTTCAAGGATGCATGCAAGAGGGACCTGAAGGTATGTGACATCGCACCTGATGGCTGGGAAGTGCTGGCCGAGGACCGAGGCACCTAGAGACTGACAGTAAATAAAGGTATCTTAGTTGCTGATACGAGGAGAGGTCAGTTGGCAGCAGAGAAACGTGTCAGAAAGGGCCACGTGACAGCAGCCACAGCAACTCAGGCTTCCCAGCATGTCTGCACAAACTGCAAGAGGGACTGTCACTCACGAATAGGTCTCCACAGGCACAACAGACGATGCCAACAACCCAGAGACAGACGACACCCCAAGGGCGCTATCCGCATGGTCTCCCAAGACTAAGGCGCCAATGATCACTTAAACCTTACGTTTCGCCAAGATAATTGCAACAAGGTGCTTTGCTCATTGGCATGCGATGTAACCAGCAAAGGCTAAATCGAAAGTAGAACTGGAGACAGCACATCAAATGCTTATCAAGTTATCTTTTACGGTTCATGAAGAAATGTGATGCAGTTTGTTACAAAAACAAAATTAATTATTATAATTAGTTAAATGTAATAATAGTAGTAGTGGTAACTGTAACGGTAATAGTATAAACACTACTACCGCTATGATTGCAGCTACTCTTTGTATTAATACTACTACCACTACTACTATTACTATCACTACTACATCTGCTAGTTCTGCCACTGCAATTACTAGTACTACTATGAGTATTAGAGGTATTTATACTGCTACTAATAATTTGTTTTAAAAACAATGAATTATAATTTTTATTGTGGCTGAACAATAACGCATTTAGCATGGCTTTGAATAGTGAAATATCAATAATTTACTGTCACATAAAATAAGCATAAAATGTGTAATGATCTCGAATAATTTCTAAATACTGTATGAAGCAGGCCGCAATTTGACATAATAAATTGAAGAATACAATTCGGGTTACCTATTAAACGTAATGAACAACGTAAACGTTTATATTGACAGATATGATATATACATTTATTTCTCTGGCGTTTCTCATCGGATATCTTTCAATGTTGGAACTAATCATGAAATCCCAATGCAAATACGAAAAGTCTCCAAAGTGCAAAATTGAAATATTCCGGTACCATCAATCACCCACTTCGCACATTTGATTGTTATTTTATGGACGAGAGGAATAAGTCCCCTTGACAACCTTACATTCTGAATCACTGGATGTAAAAAAAATAACATCCGTAAAAATATATCATCCTAATTTAAATGTTAAACAGAGAAATGATTGACAGCCGACCAAACATCAGCGTGAAACAAAGTACCACCAAACGAAGTAGGGCGAGCCTGAGCACTGAGAATATTATCCGCCAAACATTCTTGACTTTCGCCATCACTAACACCGTCTTCTTGTTATGAATTATAAAAAAGCTATGTAATTTAGAATATTTGGTAATTTAAGTATATCTTTTACTGGGTCATGATGACGGAATAGATGGCTTTTTGGCGATTTTCAATCAATAATATTGGATCGCATTCGAAGATCTTATTGTTTAAATCTAATCATGTTCCAGTAATCTGTTCCTGGGGAAGCTGTTATATGGGAGATTTGTATCCTGTGTGAATGTCGCCTTCCTTTTGAGATACTTAAGGTCCCTATGTGAATGTAACATTATGTTTGGGATATCGTGTCCTCCCATGATAATTTAACTTACTTTTTGGACGTTTTGCAACGTTGCACTTATATGAATGTAACGTTATATTTAGGTCAATATTTAGACTCTTTGAGAATTTACATTAAGAGATGTCTCTTTTTCTCTCTAAAATAATTGCCCTATTTGTTCTTGACATTGTAGGTCCTATGGAAATTTAAAATTATTTTCGGGAAATTTTTCTCACACTCCCATCCATTAGGAGTTAATATCCTGTTTGGGACCATATGACCCTTTATGGGATTTCAACATTATTGTTTTAACGATATGACATCCTTATGCGAATTGAACATTACTTATTACGAATGCCAAAATAGCATTATGTAAGAATGTTAACATTATGGTTAGAAAACTATTGTTCCCTGTAGGGAATTTACCATTTTGTTTATTTTGGGAGAGTATGGTCCCCATATGCAATTTAAGATTATGGATAGCACTATTAACACCATATCTTAATATTGTGACTAATTTTAACCTTAGGAATGTGACTACCGGTATTGCTCTCTATGGGAATTAAAAATGGGGGGGGGGGGCGTATGTAGACATCTCTTGGGATTTAAACAAGTTAGATTGACTGACAAACGCACACATTTTAGGACTTGGAAAACTGGAAATTTCTAAGTATTATTTTCCTTTTAAAGTTGTGTTCTTCTTCAAAATTTGCCTTGGATAACAAATATATTCTAACGCCTAGTCGAAACATATGGAATTTGCTGTATTCATAGTTGTTAGTGTTACAAATTAGAGGGAGAAAAATATAGAGATATGGTGAAAAAAGAGTGAGCTAAAGACAGAGAGAAATAATGAAAACTTACACATTTTTGATTTATTTCTTTCTTGTATTGTTCAATAAGAAATAATTGGTTCTGACCATGTGAATATTAATATGATGGACACGCACTTTCAGACTATTGAACATACTTTATTAAAGATGAACATCCACTACATATATAGGTACAGTGCATTATCAGTTTTGTTTGTACAGAATGGATCATTGTTTTATTGAGTTATAGGTGTATTTCACTGTCAAAATGTCTATATAAATATATGTACTATCCTTCGTTGCAACGTTTCCGAGGTTCTTGAGTAAACTTCTGATGTTCATGTGTTAACGTGTAAAGCATTATATAATAAACAATGAAAGTCACTTTCAGATAAACGTTAATATATGTTGTTGGATACATAAATTTCACAGGAGAAAAATGTATACAGAATATTCAAGAGATACGTTGATTCACAAGAAGAAGAAGCATAATGCAATGAAATGATTATTGTTGCAGAGAGATTTAGATCGAAAGAGGCGAAAGTAGATACAGTTTCACTTAATTCTCGATTTATATGTATATTTGGTATAATTACATAAAAGAAATACGTCCCATGACTTGGAATAACCAATTAGAGTTCACTGATATGTTTTACCTAATGACAAACACGTTCGTGTACAGATAAATATGTATAATTTTAACCTAACACCCAACACTTAGAAGTTAACATGTTTATGGAAAGAAAGAGTATAAATTGAAAGAAACACATGTTCTTCAAACCTAGCACCAACAAATACAAACAAACATCAATTACGGGGTATATGGAATATGATATGATAACAAATACACTTTAATACAACTCAAAACTCACGTCCTCAAACACCCTGATACAGGATGGTGTGAAGGTTGGGGAGAAAGCGGTATTTTTTTTAATCAAAAAAACATAAACGGACAGTAACATATATACACTGACAAACCATAGATTATGGCAATAATGTTGAGTAGACTTTTTTCGAACTAATTGTCCATATTAACGCACAGGACATCTGCACCACCCAGACAGGGACGGTAAATCATTACCGCTATAAAGCCATTGAGCATGTGTTTAATGAAAACGAGAACTTAAAGCTCGTCTCGCTCTGTTGTAGGACGACATTAACGGGGATTAAGATGAAGTTAAACCCGTAAATCTTGCAGGATCTTCAAAACGTTGTCTCCGGCATTAGTCTGCTAAATTGCGATTACATCGATTATTCCTGAGTTTATCGCTGAACGAATTTCAAACATACGAGGATATGTCTCCTTTTCTGTTTTGTAGTATAAATGTAATCAGAAAGAAAACCATTATGATTTAGGTTTACTGACAAATATTGCAATGACTCTAAGTTCAATCAATAAAACCAAATCACACATGTGCTAATATCCCAATTTATGTAATTTATCAAACCACGGATTGACATACTTGTATCTTAAAACATGGTTGAAATCTGATATACCGATATTTATTACAAAATACATTCTCTATCCAAACAGAAATGGGCCTCTATTCATTTACCTTCAATTAAATATGACACATCCTGCTGGTCCAATTTAGAGTTGGATGATAAAAGTCATTTCGAGTGCATTCGATCCAGCCAATGATCGCATATATCGGGATTGATTAAGATAAATGTAATTAACTGACAGCGATCAGTGCATAAGTAAATTATAATTAGCCAAAGTGCTTTCTACTCTCGAGTCTTTTTCGAAGGCAAATGCAAAACAGAGACCAATAAAAATCACAAAAACCGTTGAGGTTAAACATTTTACCTGACTATTTCTTCAGGTATAAGACCTTAAAATTTGTGATGTTTCAACAACTTTGGCATCAACTTGATGCTGATGCTGAAATGTCTTTATTATGACCTAGAAATCGATACACCAAATTTGATTTAAAAAAGAAAAGAAGAAATCAACCACGAATAGATAAAATCACCATTTTTTTCAGTCGGTATATTTTCATTTAAATAATTCGTTTAATTGTGCTTATTGGGCAGCCAATAACCTGTAATTACCACAAAACAATGCAATATTTGGGATATAATGTATGATTATTAAATCGATAGGAATATATAGGAAACACTTGGGGGGATGCTTCATCAATGCGAGACAAAATATTAATAATTGTGCACAAATATGCGTATAATTGGGCTTTTGGTGCATTGATTTCAACTTGTTTGTTTATATTAGCCACAACTTCTTTATCATCAGACTTCACCGTGTCAATGACAAATAAGCAATAATATGTAAATCAAATGCGAGAAAAATTAGTTCCCTTGGATGATATGTACAAAGCAAAAAGTAGCGTGGTTAAATCAGTGATTACATTGATGATTTTTACGAAGTACAAATCAGGGTGGAGCTGGTTGATCGCTAGTGTACGTAAGTCAGAAACTACCATAATATTTACATTGCATTATATGTTTTCTTGTCGTTAAGGTAATTGATGACAGTTTGTCAAACACTATTATCTACGACGCATAAGATCACCATAATTATTTCGTATACAATGTTCAGATGTAAAGAAAAAAATCTTAAAATTAAGACTATTAAGACTCTCCGGACCTACCAGCTGATCACACACAATATGTGTACATGTACGTATAGCCTACTGGTGATTCTGCAGTACGCATTTTCAAATTTGAAATTATAACTAGAAGCTTTATAGAGTTGAGGCGATTGCGAAGATAATATGTGGTTACCGGAGATGATGTTTACTAAATGTCTTATAGAAAATACTGGGCTTCGTTTAAACTATGACTGTAGTTGTCTTCGAAGGTCACTGCCATTACTGTTTAATGCTCACTGAGCATGCACAGGATATGTCCATCTGAGTTCACCCTTACGTAGGGCTATATGTGTTTCAAAATGTATGTTCAGCAATGGATTTTTAAAAACAAATTCAATAAATTATTTCTCACTGATGATATTTTTGACAAATATATACTTTTAGTTGCAAACAATTATCCTTCTTGAATAAATTTGAAGTCGCCAGACAAGTTAGAATTTTAAAACAAATTTCATGTTCACCAGCATCAAATCAATGAAGTATTTTCACCTGATGGTAATTTCGACAAATACATCCTTTTAAATGGAAATAATAATTATTGTATTTTTTACAAAAAAAGATTAAGAGTCCAAAGACGAGTTAGAATTTCCTAACAATTTTCCCAGTTCCCCAACTTCGCCAACAGGCTTCCAACTTTCAACTGTTTTCAAGCAAAATTCAAAGTATATAGCGTTTAAGACCCGGGAAACTTCGATTCGGTCGCCAGAAATTCGGTATACATGCAACGAAGCAACAGAGTGCTTCAAGCCCGAATTCCTGGACTTTATACTGCAGCATGTACCATTAAGGTTTAAGCCCAAATTCCTGGACTTTGTACTGCAGCATGTACCATTAAGGTTTAAGCCCAAATTCCTGGACTTTGTACTGCAGCATGTACCATTAAGGTTTAAGCCCAAATTCCTGGACTTTGTACTGCAGCATGTACCATTAAGGTTTAAGCCCAAATTCCTGGACTTTGTACTGCAGCATGTACCATTAAGGTTTAAGCCCAAATTCCTGGACTTTGTACTGCAGCATGTACCATTAAGGTTCAAGCCCGAATTCCTGGACTTTGTACTGAAGCATGTACCATTAAGGTTTAAGAGTCAATATAGCAAGACATGGGTGTCGACTTTCAGTTTGGATTATAGTTACTTCCATGATTTACTTAATAATTTTTTTTAAATTTTTTTTATCGCATTAATAATTTATCTTGTTAGGAAATTCTTGATACATATGATTAATGCTGTAATTTCGGTACTTTAATGTAGAACTTCAATTTCTCGAATTATTTTAACCTTAGTAATTTATTTTCTTATTCATGTAATGTCGGATCCTTTTCAGGAGATTGAAATATTTACATATATATTCAACATTTAGTTCCTGTCCTTAGAGAACATTTGTTTGCAGCTCCCACTTGAATAAATGTAAATGAGTTCCCCTTGAGGTCGGTATGCATCCCACTTGAATAAATGTAACTGAGTTCGCCTTGAGGTCGGTATGCATTGCGTTTATAAAACTTAATTTGGGTGATTACTAGTGACGTGCCATCTCTTATTCGCAATTTGTGCGTGGTCATTAAATGCGTTTATTTCTCTGCAAATACCAGGCTTTAACTAACGTATTATTTTGTGTGGCCATTGAATGAATCCATTTTCTCTTCATATACAACGCTTTTACTAGTATACAATGAGTGATCATTGGATTAAAATAATTATCTCCTCATATCACAAATGTTTAATTCATAAATGTATTTATGATTACTTAATGTATATATTTACCTTCAAATATCACACATTCTATGACTAAAAATCTCAGTCTGATGTACTCATGTGCATTCGTCGGGAGAACATAATTTTCCTCCAGAAATCACACCAAACCAGTAGTAGTCGTTTAGGTCGCCGTTCAAGGGAAAAAATCTTTGCTGTATTGAAATAGTTGTAGGACAAGTCGTCTCCCCTGATCCAATGATGTCATATGACAAGGGTTAATATTATCTACATGAATGCTAAGTGATAAAGTCGTTTTCTGCCTAAGACAAAACAATATTGTAAATTATGCGAATAAAAAGAATCTCCTTAACAGTATTCCCAGCTCTATCCACATATTCATTAAGGATTGATGAACGGAGTAGGACTCAAGTCACACACGTACAGAAAGGTGGGGACATTTTTCCCTGCGTGTCAGTGACTGAAACCATAAAACCATCAGTTGTAGAAGAGAACATACCCAAATTTCAGCCCCGATGTAAACGTTCACATCTCCACCACCGTGAAGTATTTTTGTGAATCTAGGCAATTTTCGATTATTCAATTTATTGCTGAATATTTTATTCTAATTATGCATAGTGAATAATGTATACAGTGCACATACAAAACGGTCTGACTTTCTTTTGACCTTATTATTGCAGTGTATTCAATGGTATCGAAATTAATGTGTCAGCACAACAGAGGTACTATCAATATAACCCAAACCATAAATACGATTCGCGCATCTATTCTATTGATTCCTGATAAATCAAAACAAGCAGTTGATGCCTTATCACTACTGCCAAAAAGCATCAATAGCCATGCATAGATGTTGTATTTCACGATCATCACTGTTGTCTTTGTGATTTCATTTTATAGTTGTTGCTTTGATTCGATCATTTTTCTTTCACGTTGAAAACATTAAATATCCATCATAGTTCTTGTATTAGTAATATAATCGCGAGTTATAAATGCACAATAGGCAAACATTCTTTTGATTTAGCATGACTCTGGTGCAATAGACACACGCTCTTCTGACCTATTACCATTTTACCAGAATAACTATCATACAATCATAACCATATGTCTACATCAAGAATATTTAAGTTCTCATCAACTCTAAGATTTTGGGGAATAGAACTGCGGTCATTAAACAGATATCCTGGTTGCACCAATGCCTGATATAAGAAACGATCTTTTTCGTTTTGACATTATGCGTGAACAAGTGCATCCTTGTTTAATAATTTGTCGAGATCTGTATTTTCTCAGTTGAGCTAATGTAGTTTTTCATGTACCTTGTGGGCGTAACCGAGGTTGGATAGAGCGGTGTATTTCAATTCGTCCTTGTAGAAACAATTCTTTTCTTGTATTTGCATTCGTGATGCAGTCAACGATTTAGGGTTTTAACGAGATGGTGCAATGATTCGAAGCTGTTTCTGCTTGGTATTGGTAAATCAGGAGATCCCAACGGTTGATTTATATTTGGCCTTTAACAAAAGTATAAATGAGTGTATACCAGGTCTGGTAATGTTATAGTTTGAAGCAGATGCTTCTCAAAAGGTGGGGTGAAAATTATCATCGATGTTATCGTCCTTTGTTGGGTCATCAGTGACTTTGTCAGCAAATTCTAGAGGTCAGAATCCATTACGTATATAATTAGAAATCTAATCTTAAACACAAACACCAAATACGGCTAAATGCCCACCATCCGTGATATTTAACGTATATGTCTATAATAATCACCGCTAGTGATCTTAAATAAGCCTACCTCCGAAAAAGATTAACGTAACTTGTTATTGTTATCTGAACTTACTATCAAATCCTTCGATTCTTAGATGCTATCGTCAAAATTACGCGATAGTATTGGTGAAAGTAATATAATACAACATAATCACCATATGATATCAATCGTGGATATTATAAAGAAATAATATCGGGATATGCAGCAGCAAATGTTTTACCACTGTAATGAAACCCATCAAAATTTATATTTGATAGATGGGATGTCTAAATGGTGTTGGATTTTGTCGATAAAACCATGTTGCATGCATTGTCAATTTAACCATACCAACATACCAATGACGAAATTGATGCCAATAAATTTAATATCCACTTATTTACTTCTTTTTTTGTGTCGCAGTATCATGACGGACTCTATCACCAATTGAATTCGATCATATTCATGATAAGATCTCCACTTATTTCATCACCAGCCTTTATAACTTTTGGTACTGTATTTTTATCGAAGTAGTCTTTAAAATCCATAAAGGAAACACAAGAGTATTTGATTTCTCTGATTTCACTAATCATGGCCAGATTATGTGCAGCCTGAAACAATAGTTGAATGTACCAAGTTAGACGTTTTCATTTTACCAGTTCGATATTGAAAAATCATCAGGGTCGACATCAACAAAGAACCCAACTGATAAACTCAGGTAAATTCACTTTGGTAGCAACTCTGCTTTAATCCATATCAGCACTGCGTCTGGTTCAGTAACGTCAATAAATGTTAATAGACATATATAATATTGGACATGTATAATATTAGACATGTATACTATTAAATGTTCTTTAATGTAAAAGCAATACATGTTAGCTGAGTTGTAAACGCTGACGTGCATTCAACATTTCAAAAACATAACAATCATATACTGGCCGATGTATCCGACTTTTCATCGGTATAATTCAATAAAATACACGGGTTGTTCTGATGATCAATAATATTTCGGGTAAAACGTATATAAATCTTCTTGAGAAATCTGAAAACGTGTGTAGATATTTAGCTGTAAGTCCATATACAACCACAATTCATGATAAGCACCGTGCTATTTAACTGTCTGCGTCCTAAGTAATTTTTGGTAATTGATACAAAATTTTCTATATTTAATTCGCACATGCCATATTCAACACAAAAGCTGGTTAAAACTTTTGTTTAGTGTTGTTTTTAGTCAACACATATATTCTAAATCGAATTCTCTTACAATAATAAAGAATGTCACAGAGTGACACAATTGTATATCAGCCAGTTACCAAGTCTGAAGTAAGGTCAAGTATTATTCAACATCAGCTTCTAAAACAAGTTTAAAACAAGTAAAGTACTCTAACTGTTAAATGTGTCTATAGTGTGTGTTTTGTTTTGTATTTGTTTTAGCTTGCGTATTAATAACAATGATCATTGTTTGTACAACATGTTACATAGCTATTTTTTGCCCATGAATAGGTTATATTATAATATATTTTTTGTAAGCATGCTTACGCGGATTTAAGTTCAAGAAGTTGGTGTTCCACTTAGAAATTACATGTTCTACATTATTTAAGTAAACATACCTTCTGGATTACATTGTTGTAGTACATCAAGGCGACATTCACATTAGCACATTCAAGGATACTGGCACATTAGCACATTCAAGACAAGAATTTATTCGTAACAGTACTGAAATTCATTCAGAACACTGAACGTTTGGACTTGAGATAAAGTTTTCAAGATTATTTCGGATTTATTTCAAAATACTATCAGTTCCTAATAAACGTTCACTTTATGTTCTAGGAAAATAAATATTTTTTTTTTTAAATTAGAAAAACTTGGTGAATTGTTTGGACTAATAATAAGATAATTTTGCTGTAGATATAATTTTCTCACTACAAGTAAAGTTCAAAAGTTTGTCAACCAAAAAAGAGGATGTTATCTTTTGCCTATCAGTTGAAATTCAAAAAGTCGTTAATGCAGCATGACCATGATAACGACCATTAAGAAATATAATTGTATCACTGCCTTTCCTGAAAGAAAGGTCTTATCAGAAGTTATTTTTGATAACATATTCCCTATGATGTCTAGTTTCTCATAAATGAAAATGATGCCGGTTTTATATCTAATTATGAATAATTGAAAATGGTGCCGGTTTGATATCTAATTAGGATTAAATGAAAATAGTGCCGGTTTTATATCTAATTAGAATTAAATGAAAATGGAGCAGGTCTGATGTTTAATGAAATTGGTGATCTGATATTCAATATGGCTGCCTCATTGGCCATCTGAATAATCTTGGTATAGTTATCCATCCTAAATGGTCATATCAACATAGGATTTTGACTGAAAGTCATCTTATGAAGACCAGTTAGTTCCGAATACAGATTTGACCTCCAACATGGCTGTTACAGCGTCAATCTATAAAATATTGCCATTGCTACTTCTCCTATGTACGTCATATACACATTATGTTTCACCCGTAAAGCCCCAGAACGTGTTATGATGTCTAGTTAGTGCTATAAAAATGGTGCTGATTTTATTTCTACTATATCCGTCACAGCAGCGACTTTGAAAACCCTATTATTGCTACTCCTTCTGAAAGGAATATCATATCTTGAACATTTTGTTATCTCTACTAATCTCCCAATGAATGGCTACATCAACATGGGGTTTAAGGCAATATACGTCTTATGATATACTTTTGTTCCTAACTGAATATTGAACAGGTCCTAAATCCACAATGGCTGTCAGGGGTTGTCATTTAGGCATGGGGTTTTCATAAAGACTTCTATTGATGTCTTCTTTGTCCAAAATTAAAATGGTGGCAAACTGACATTAAGTATACGACAGCAGATAATTTGACAATCGTGTTATCGTTGAAGAATATCACTGATGGTTTCAACATTCGACAATTACAAGGAAGAAATGGTCTTATTTTGACATTCGGTGATTTCGTTTCATCCAGCAAAGTATCAGTCCCTTTGAGGGACCATTGTTTGATCTACATGTGGTCCATACATGTATTTCCATTCTGCATCTATTAAAGCAGGTGCTAGTTTCTCTAATGAGTGCTCCAAAGTCAAGTCTGTAAAGGAATCAAACGTTTCATCAGTAAAAGTTTGTTTCTTGTCTTTTCACTTACAAATAGCATAAACTCTCAAAGGATTTTGGGTACTGAAAGTTTACTTTCGTTATCAACCAACTGGTGTCAACCAACCCATATATATATATATATATATATATATATATATATATATATATATATATATATATATATATATATATATATATATATACTTTATTTTAACTTCTCCCAATTTTTACCGCGAGCCCATATTTTTTTTGCATTAGTTGTCGAGAAAAAAAGCAAGGGGACATAAACATTCCGATTCTGCACCCTGAATAAAAGAAAGTTGCGTATCGGGTATCTTTACACCAGAATACGGGCCATGTTGTTTGTTTATTATTTGCTGATGGTGTTGAAAACTGTGCCGAAACTGCAAGAAACTTTCAAATCAAGAAAACTTTATAAAGTTCATTAAAAATAATACCAGCATGAGTATGCGCTAAAAGAAACCTGAAATCATTGATTTTCAAAATAGTGATGCTCATCGAAATTACTAACAAAGCAAAGACTTGCTAAAGGGTGATTTTAAATACTACTAAGATTTTGAAATAGATCCTACTATTCACACACAAAAATTGTCACAAATGGCAGTCAACACTTTAAAACTCAATTCATAAAGCAGGACAATCTTTACTTTGCTACCTTTATTACCTGGAATAAACATATTGCACTGATTTATAGAAAACCACTATATTAAATTCATTATTTTCTTGAGCTGGAACGAAAAAAAGGTCAACCAAGTATTCCGGGAACCATCCACTCACACCCCATCCACCTCCACCCCCACACTACCAAATTGCAATGGTCAGTACCTAGCAGTACATGAATTTGGTATGTGTATGTTAATTGTTGAATGAATTGAAACAATTTTTTGAAAAATAAAGTGGGTTGATTAAGTTTACACTATAACTACACCCTGTGAAAGAAATTGGGATGAGAACTTGTTGATAAAAATAGGAAGTGTCAGCACTGAAGACTACAATGATTCAGATTACAATAATGCTTCTTCATTAGGATTGATATATCACTGCTCTGTATATTTTAGTACATGCATTTTTGGCCATTTGACTATAATCATTAATACAGCATTTGAACCATGAATCTGGTGAACACATAATAGGCAAATATATCTTTAAAAGTTACATATTAACAAAAAATATACTCTCTCTCTCTCTCTCTCTCTCTCTCTCTCTCTCTCTCTCTCTCTCTCTCTCTCTCTCTCGTTTAAAGCTAACTTGTATGCTTACGATGGGCTATGCATACATGGCGGCCTGTATTCATAGTGGAAAATGAACACGGGAAAACTCCCGGAAAGAAACACAGATCCGAGAAGCTACTGCCAAGCTTACTGACATCCCCACATTGGCCTAATCTGAGACTCCAACCAATACAGAGGTGAGATCGCAGTGATTCGTAACGGATAACGATTTAGACCACTCAGAAACTCGGTGACCATGTCAAATAATAATAATAATAAGAAGAAGAAGAAGAAGAAGAAGAAGAAGAAGAAGAAGAAGAAGAAGAAAAAGAAACGTGTTCTAACATTGTCTCTATCGTATTTTCAAACCGGATATATTTTCCACAATATTGTCATTACCATTCAAGTGCTGATGATTTTGTATGTTTAGAAGATCCTATTAACCACATTCCCCATTTTAAACTATAACATAACAATTACTTTGTTTAAATCTTCAAAGTTTAATTCAATTGGATCACATAAAGCAATATGTGTTGAAAGTGTCACACATTTTGATAAGTTAGAATAAATCAGCATAGTTGGAAGCCCGATCAAATGTCTGTAATTCAGAACTTGTTCTAATACGAACATTCACTTTGGAATTGAGGACGCATACGAATAACGTCAATGTTTCTGCTGACTTGGACGCATTTTAATCGATTGATAACTTTTGGTGAAAACGGTAATAGTAAGTGCCGGAGAAAGATGCTAGCTACATTCCTCCTTATTAATTCTTTTTTTCATTAAACAAGTCTGAGTGTGTGTGTGTGTGTGTGTGTGTGTGTGTGTGTACATGTGTGTCTGTGCGTGTACTTGGATTGTTAACGTAATTTTAAAATAATTCAGTCATGTCTCTACGATGTCTGCAGTGTGGTAGTTTATAGTGATGTCTAGCACTGGGGCATCATATCCAACCCAGTCACATTATCCTGACAATAGGCCGACAAGTCCCTAACATTAACTTCTGAGCGCATAGCAAGGTAGGCCGATAAATCAGCCCTTCACCCGTTACGATTTTGATGTTGGGGTGAGGGGCTGATTTCACCTATTCATTGAAACCTGCAATTATCTGCAGACACTTTTGTCTGCACGTATCAGCGTAAATTTCACACACTTACCGGTATTTTTCGCGGCTGTTAAGCTCCCGTCGGCTGAAGGGTTCTTTTTGCGATATGTACATCATATTTCCGAATCAAATCCTACGTCTGACAACTTGTAGATCCAAGCAGAATAACACAACCCTAAAATACCGTTGACATTTAAGTTTCGTGATCACCATACTAGACAGCAACCAATCCGATGCGACTTCCGCTCGTTCGCTCATTCGAAACACTCGGTACGCTTGTCATGTGACTCGGTTGTAGCAACGTGAATGTGACTATCACGTGATTCAAGCAGACTCCGAACAAGACAGGTAAGAAACATCTTTTGTAGTACCATTCTCGTACAGTTAAGTTAACGCGTGATTAGAATGAAATGATGCAAAAAATTAAACAATGGCGGAAAATACATGCTCGCTTTGTGGTGTTCACCTGGGCGCAAATCGATCCAACAAAGTTAATTCGCATGGAAAACTGAAGAGACAGACAGAAACAGCTCAAGATGTGCTACATGATCATTTGGGGCTAACATTTACTCCAGACAGAAGTGCATATATATGTTATGCTTGTTCTACTGTGATTAGCAAGGTGAAATTACAAACTTCCAAGTTATAAGGGTCCCAATAATGGTGCATTTAAATCCAATTTTAGAGATTCAAAACAAGAATATAAAAAAAATTGCAGCACTTGTTTACAAAAAGTGGTGCCACTTTTTCTTTATTTATTCTATAGTATTGAAATTAATTATTAAATAATTAAATATTCACTTAATAATCAGTATGACACCCAACATTAGGAAAATCAACAATGTTGACCCTAAATCATAATGCCTATGCAGATTCCATATCATAAACATCTCTCTCTCTCTCTCTCTCTCTCTCTCTCTCTCTCTCTCTCTCTCTCTCTCTCTCTCTCTCTCTCAATGTTATTTGTAACCTTTGACAGTAAATTTCAGATACATATATTGTTTTAGAAAAATAAACAGTAGTGAAAGGTATCAATTGATGCTTGAAAAGAAAGAAAGATAAAATGTTGATTAAAGTTTTGTATGGTTTTAAGAACTGCCCAATTCCTATAAAAACTATCAACACATTTGTGATATTTTAATAATTATTATATAGATCAATAAATAAAGATAACAGACTTGAACTATAATATCTTGAATTAACTATTTGTAAATAATAAAAATATGTCCTACAGTTTATTTAATTAATACTAAAAATTCAAATGAGATATTTTCATTTAGTTCCTTAACAGATAATTGTTATCTGTGATGGATACAGCACAGCTTGCCAATAAATTTTGATGCGTTTGGACAGGTAGTCTCTCACTAACATAAATAGCAATATGCAATATATTGCTAACAACATAATATGCATGTTTAATTTTAAGTTCAGGACATTACATGTTCCCTTTGAAGAAACCATGGATTACCTGATTTTTTTTAAGCTAAAACTTATATAAATTCCATTGTAAGTGATATAGACCCAGGGTTATTAGTAATTTCCCATATTCAGATCATAATTACCTTAAGATTTCAAAATGTTCAGCAATACCTCACTGCCTTCATCAGCGAATAATGTTGCACTTGACTTATAATGGTCACATGGTGCAAGGAGATTGGTTTAGATGGACGGTAATTCAAGCCCTTCATCAATGTTTAGGTCATGTGATCAACATTTAGTTACCAATGATTATGAATTATCTAGAGCAAGGAAGCAACCTTTTCAATTAGATGCAGGGTATATTGTTGTGTTATAGTCAAGTCACAGTCTGTAAATAACTTAAAAGTAAACAAGATTTTATCATTCCTGTTTAAAGTTCAGCACTAAAATAATATTTTGCCATGTTTAATTTTACAGGAATAATTTATTTAAAAACAATTAACATTCTGTATCATATCATTGGGATACATAAATAAGCTCACTCAAAGCTACAAGCACAACAGCACATCCAATACTCAAATTCATTCCAAACATTCTATACTTTTGGACTTAAAGTTCTAATTTAAATTTCACTTTGTATTCCAGGTAATTAATTATTAATTGAATTTTACTCAACTGTTTGGATTACCTGTTCTCTGTTACTTTGCTTAAGACCATAGAATCATAACAGGTTCATTAGCTGATTAAATATAGAGATAATTACAAATGCATTCATACTTACATATAATTTTCTGTGGGAGGAAAGTACATGCATGATATTACCCCCCCCCCCCCCATGTGCAAATAAACCTGTAAAGATTGATATTGCTTTCATTCCTAATATAGTTATGCACAATAATATTTGCAAAGAATTTTAAACTAATATTAGTGTCAGTTTCTTGTAATTAGAAAAATTGACCTGAAAAGAGGAAAACTGTTATCTATCTTGAATTTAGTATGTTATATTAATTACTACTGAAGAGTTCATAGGTATAGATACCACTGAACTTCTATATTGCACTTTATTTTCATAAAAACAGTTTTTGTTTTACAGATATGAATTCATTATATTAGTGCAAAGAATACTGGTGCAGGAAGAACCATTCAAATGCCTCAAGGATAGAGTGCAGGCCCACATCCCCCATAAATATTCAAAAGAACTTGGACAGAAGACCAAAGTTGTAAGTATATATATATATATATATATATATATATATATATATATATATATATATATATATATATACTGAATTTTGACACTTTGTGACAAATTAAGAACATATATTATTTACATTAGAGCTGATCAAAGCAAAAATCATCTTGCAGTTAGTTATGCAGTTCCCAAAATGAATACTTTTCATCTTTTACATTGCTTGGTGTCCTTTGGTACTGAGGAAGAGATGAGGCCCTTTTTCAGTAATGTGATAGGCTTGATGTCTTAGAAGAAGATCAAAGTTTTAGATAGTTTATTTGAGGATATTAATTTAATAGTCATTTAATGTTTGTAATTGATTGTATGATACAAACCAGTCTGAATTATTATTTGCATTTGATTGTACTTAATTAAGTACAAACTAGTCTCAATCAACCATTTTTGGCACAGAGAATCATCTTGTTTTGACTATATTTGAATGTTTATTTACACAATAATAAAATTTCACCATCTTTTTTTACAGATTCCCCTAGGTGTTTTGGCAAAGGACGAGACCAAAATTGCAGATATGGTTGATATCATGGTAGAATATCAACAATATGTCCCAGGAAGATTGGACTCGGACCCAGTATCATGTATTCTTTATGGGGATGCCCTCAGTTGTGAAAGGGCAAATGATGCACAAATTGCGAGAATCAATGGGGGATCCAAGTGGGACCGATTACAAGGGCTTGTTCCAGCAATACAGGAGTGGCACAAACGTGGCATACTATTAGAGGTAGGAATAGGAAGCAAACAATATATGTGATTGCTATTTAAAATTCAGTTTCCACAAATTTTAATTGTTGATATGCTTTTTCTAGTATTTGAATATCTTTTGATCAGAAGAAGTACAATATTCCTTGTTATAAAAAAGGATCAAGACTTAATTGAAATGAAATAAATTATAGATATAAACTCCCTATGCAAAATTATATTATATGCCCATGGATTCATGTGGCCTCATTTACAATTAACTAATAATGTTGAGGGCTGCTTATCTATAGCATTATTTACATTCTGTATAAAGAAATGAATATGATATGAAAGCTGAATGGAACTTTTTTCATTCTCGAGATGTGTAAACTATAATGCCCTAAACACCGTTATTAAATCTAATATTGTAAGAAAGCATTTAAAAACTAATCCACATTCATATATTTGAAATAAAATTATTATTTAGTATTAAGTAAAAGTATAACACAAAAATTTTATATTTGGATGTTGTTTTGTAAATTAATTAGACAATATTTGCAGAGGGTGCATGCTGATTCTGACTTGTCAATTCATCTAGTAAAACTCCCTGCCAAGGCCTCACAAAACATACTGGAAGGACGTTTGTTCAACATTTATTTGCATATGCATATATATCTGATCCTATTTCCAAGTCATTATAAACAAAATCTCCAGATGTACCAATCTTATTTTTGACAAATTATCATACCCAACAAATATTTACAATATATAAGTAGTACAGACCCAAAACCTTTCTTTTGCAGGGTACATTCAAGCTGTTGTATAGACCCCAAAGTGCACGTGATGTGGGCACGTTATATTATATTAGAAACAGATACAGGCACCACAATGTCAACAGCAAAACCAGCTCCTGCTTCAATTATGCCACCGATTTACTACGCTTTGCTACAGAGGCCTACGTCATAGCCAGTTCAAGATCAATGATAGACAAAAACCATATTCCCAAAGACATTGAAAAGTTATGGTGCTATTTTCAGTCTATTGCAAAGAAAGTGGCAACCTTAGGATTCCATCCTCCAGAGCTACAAGACTGTAATGCTGATTCCAGCTATTGTGGCCTGTGCCAGTTAGAGAGTGATACTGAAGAGTTTATATGTTGTGATAATTACACTTGTCCTAAAGGAAGATGGTTTCATCTCACATGTTTGGGGTTAAGTGACAATGATGTCCCAGCTGATGAGTGGTTTTGCTCTGGACAGTGTGAGGTCATGTCAACAAAATGTAACAAAGACTACAACTCAAAGCAGGATCACATATTTGAATACTCCAAGGCTCTTTTATGGAGTGGTCTAGGAGAAATGGCCCGTCATGATGCTATCAGGGAAGGAGATGGAGATAGAATAATCAGCCACTGGAGGCATGATATGATAGAGTTCTTTGATCAGCACCACCCCAAGTACTTTGTATGTGGCTATAATCTTTTAAGTGCACTAAATGGTGGAGTGTCCTCTCGTCTGGCACACCAACTTCAATGGAACAGAACAGTTAATACTGCAGGGAAAGAGCTACACAATATTGAAATGGACTTACAAATGGAATTTTTCAACAGAGAATACAAGGAGGCTGTCAAGACTGCCAGTGGAAATTTGACTGATGACACCATAGCTAGACACAGCCAAATGGTGAGGATAAAGAAAACACTTCAGTATGTTTTTGATCACAAGATACTTCACCGTGGCAATTTCAAGCGATCAAAAGGTGTTGTGAGGAGGAATATTGAGGACCTTGTGAAAATCCTCTTAGACAACAAATGCTGCGAGTTTATCTCAGGAAGATGTCACTCAGCATTCCCTGATATTCATTCTCTATCAACATTTAATCAAATGGAAGAGTTTAAGAAAAGGATTCAGAAGCATGTAAAGAAAATGAGCAAAAGACTGGAGATTATAGTTGATTGAGACAACTTTATTTGCAACATTAAGTATATAAATTCATACTCTTCTTAATCTACTAATACCCAGTGTTACAACATGTGAGTTATGGATGGCTTTTGCAGAGAAGACATACCAGACTTGTTGGTTTACACCATGTTATATCACACAGAATGTATTGATGTATCTGTGACTGACTGTAAACTAAATATATATTTGTTATTTACAAGTACATATAATATATAGTTTACATTAGGTTCTTTAGCATAGAATGTGCTGATGTGTTATTGAATTTAATACAGTCCAAATCCACTGTAATATATGGGATTATACAGTCATGATATGTTGACGTGTCAATTAAATAATGTATAGGAAGTCTGGAATGGAAAGTGGAGCACATATCTAGGCATTTTTTTAAACATGTACTTCTAATCAGCTTTTTCTTAAATGTCAGCTTGTTTCCAACAGAATGATGTGTCAATGAATTATGTGCAGTCCACTTGTTAGTCACCAGTTCATGTAGTAAGCCTTGAATGTGATGATATGCCAATCAAATTTCTATGCATTTTTCATCTTATGGTAGTTTCAGTGTTATATTGCCCAGTATGTGCTGAAACATCATTGCGTTACATCAAAATCCACTAAAAATGGTAAAATAATATATACATGTTACTGTACATGAGTACCGGTACATGCAATTTTTGTATGACTCATTGTTAATATTTGTTTCCTGCATTGCTATATATATATATATATATATATATATATATATATAAGCAGATAACTTTAAAAGGGGCCCCGAGTGGCCGTGTGGGCTAAAGCGCTTTCCGTTACGGACCACTGCCATCTCACCTCTGTCTGCATTTGTTCGAGTCTAAGGTTCGGCAAATGTAGTTATGTGAGAAAGCTTGCCAGTAGCTTCTCGTGGTTCTTTCCGGGGGGTTTGTCCGGTTTCTTCCTCCACCATTAATACTGGCCGCCATGTATAGCCTATATTGTGCTGCAAAATGGCATTAAACCATAAAAAAAATATAAAAAGATAACTTTAAACCAATCTTATGTAGTAATTTGTTCTAATTTAGGTTAGAGAGCCTTGAATACTGTAATGTTTCACTGAATTACACATAGTGCACATTCCAATCTGTTAATATGTATTTCAACCAGAACTCGACAACCGATTGATGATATTCACAGGTTTTCCCGCACATTCACATCTGTACATACAGTTAACACAACACATGCAGGCTTTACATTCACACCAATCACAATCCTCTTGAGTACACATTCTGGACGATGGTAAAGATGATTGGTCCATGTTGGAGAGAAGGAATTGTTCCAGCACACAACATCTCAGACAGTCAGATGTGTTACAAAGCTTCTTCATATATTCATCTGAACAGCGGCTAAGAGACCTAGGAAATATGTAACATAATCCAAGTCCTTTACGCCCATCCCTAGAACATCTTCCAACTTCTTGCCAATAGGAGAGAACTGAATTTTCAACACCCCAATGTACTACAACATCTATATCCTCAACCTGAATTCCTATACCAAAGGCAACGGTAGATATAAGAACTCGGATGGAACCCTGCAGTTTCACAAAATCTTCCAGAATTCTAGTCACTGATTCGTTATCTGTCCTGCTGTGGAACATCTCAACTAGACGATTATTGGAAGCTGGCTGTTTATCCTTGTATGAATTCTCTGCCAAGTCTTCCATGAGCCACATAAAAATGTTCTGGCAATCCCTCATGCTTTTGCAATAGACAACTATCTTCTGGGACTTCTCCTTCCTGGACATGACATGCTGTGGCAACCAAGCAAGCACTTCCTCATACTTCTCTGAGCACTTCTCCATATGTATGTAGATATTAGGTCTGAAAGAGAAACACTTTTTTAATACTAGTGTTATGTTGCACAAGAAACAAATACAAGTCAGGATATTTTGTTTCACCTTACATTTACTTTATTCACTAATTTTGTTTGTGTCTGTTTAAATGTTCATATTTATCTGACAGAAAGCCCATGATCACTATTTATAATTTGTTGGAATTCATCACAAGAAAACTGAACACTGCATTGCAAAAAGTGCAGTCACTTTAAGCAGACAGCAAACGGTTGATAAGAGAGGTGGCAAGTTTCGATAGGTAAAATATGTATGTAGAATGAAGAGAATGAAATTTGTACCTTGCTTGAATATAAGAGGTTTTCAACAGTGGGGAAGGGTGTGTGTATTACCACTATGGGAGTATGTGTTGAATATTATAGAAGTTATGCTATAACAACTTACATTTCCCCTATTTGTTTCAAACAAAACAAAACTAAATAATGTGTTAACCCTATTTCTACTCAAGTATCCCTTGATTATTACATCTTACCACTGCTAGTAGTTGTTTTTATTTGTATGTCAGTTCTTCATCAGATAAAAGTTTAATAGCATGTGAATAGGTCGGTAAGATGTGTGTAATGTTATGAATATCCACAACCAATGTATAGTTTTACTGTGGTGTTGGTGTTTATTTCAGGCAAATACAGCTAGAGACAGGTTTGTACAATAATTTACATATTTCTTGAAATAGTAATAAACAGACAAACAAAATACTTAAAATTTAAGTGAAAGTGAATGGTCATAAAAATCATAGAACAGATGTTAAATAAAAGAATGAAGTACCGGTCTGGAAGTCTGGCAATAGTATGTGTGTCCCCAGTAGGAAGTGCAAGTAGAGTCCTCAAATCCTTCTCCACTTTTTCTATTGCTGTGGCAGTAAGGAGAAGAGATGGAATGTGTTGGAAATGAGTCACCAGCTCAGCCACTTTTCTATACTCCGGTCTAAAGTCAAGTCCCCTGTTATGGAATAATTAAACTTGCTATAAGAATGATTGTACTGAACTTGAAGTAAATGACCCAAGGCACTAAGAGCTACACGAGTACATGCAATTTTTGTATGATTCAGATTCATAGGTAGTATTTGTTTCCTGCAATATTATTTTCATAATGTCTCATTTGAATTTAGAGAGCTATTTTATCTGATTTCAAATACACACCTCAAAGTCTTTAAATAAAAGAATTTTACTGCATGGAAACAGGGACAATATTGTATTTAACTCCTATAAACGAAAGACAGACTCTGTGCCAGATGTTACACAGTATTCTATTATGTTGTACAATAAATTTTAGTATAAAAAATATAATAATCACCATTGTGAAATACAGTGAGCCTCATCAAAAGCAAGGAGACATAGCTGTGACCACAAAGGTTCTTGATGTACAATCTGTAACCATTGATAGCCTCTGGACTGGCCAGAATAACATCTACATTTCCATTTTTGATATCTGTAGAAATGTGAAATTTGATTACTATCCTTTTCATACATTAACAGTTTTTACATTATGATTGTGTAATAGATTTGTTTTACATCTTGTCTTTGTAAAAGAATAATAAAAATATAAAACAGGTTATGTTTAAGATAAATACTGATCTGAATGAAGAAACTACTTCTTGCACCAAAATAACTTAAGGTTTCTTGCATAAAGATAGTCTACCATTAGTGTATGATTACAATATCCCACACTAAATATAACAGTTGATTTATTTCTTTCAATAATTATTTGTATTACCTTGATTGGTATGTAATAAGGACAGAAATCAACATCACCATAAATCTCTTAGTATATTAGATACTTTGTGGAAAGTTATTAATTGGTTTGCATAAATTTTTGTGCCAAATTTTAATAAATCATTTTCCTTTACACATACTATTTTATATATGCATGACTGTCAATGGAAAGTTACCTTGAATGGATTCCTTTGGCATGTCTTTTACAATGCATTGGGCTTTGATGCTGTGTGTCTTCATTATTGCCTGTTGGTTTAACATCAAGGCCCGTAGTGGTGATATAACTAGCACTGTTTGGTGCTTACCGTTCAACTGAAGATCAAAAGAACAGGAAACTATTATTTCATGCATGTTTAAAAAAATATTTTCTGAATTGTACTTTATCATTTTTTTTTATACAATGTCACATTTAATTTTTTTGGCTTCCATGCACCAGTAATAGCCTTATCACAATGACAGTATACAGAAACTGTTATGTGATCATCTTTATATGTTGTCAATGTATTCTTACTGAATGCATGTTTCATTATTTAAATTTTCTAGACAAAAACACATACTTGAATAATTTATTATATTCATTAATAAGAATAAAACAAAAGAACACTGTCATTTAACACTGCTATGAAGATTGATAAAGAATTTTCATGAATTGTGTGGTAATTATGTTTTATAATGTAGAAGGCATTCATAATTTATATGAATCAAAACATCCCATATTAGGTCTCCAAGAGAAATGGCATAATCAGTAAGATTCTGTCTAACATTCCATAAATCAGTGTATCCATCCAACACTTTCTAATGAACACTGGCAAGATTTAAATATCAAAACTATGAAAAGGACAAAAGAAATTATTATAACTTCATATTAATCCTATTAATCCAAAAAAGGATAATGTCATACTGTCAATAATAATCATAATAATTTTATCAACGACTCCTGTTACACAATACTTTAGATCATCACAAATCTTGCTCCACAGCTTTTATGGTCACACTTAAATCCCATTGTTTGAATACTGTGCAGTATATAACTATATAACTTATACCTGTAAAATGCAATAATTATTACTTTTATGTATATTACTTCTTATAACTACGATGTTCTTTTGTTACGCACTATGACATCTTTTTTGTACCACATGATGTATGGATATGTATCTTGGGTCAGTGGCATAAAACACAAATAAATATTATTAGTATCACCAACACAACTCGCCCAATCGATTATCACTATTCTCACATACAAGTAACTCCTACCTCAATAAAGAGCAATGTCATTTTATCAACATTTCTTAAATTCACGTTACCTTTCTCTTGATTATAGGGAAAAGAGTATATATCAGGCTTTTCCCGAATCCGGTGGGTAAAAAAGCAATAACATGCTTTCCCTCAACTAATTTTAATAATGCTTCTTGTTGTTCCACCTTTAATCTCACGTCATAGCCCAATTCGTCAAGAACACCCGCAATTATTTCGTCCATCATACTTTGGCGCTTTCCAGCATAACAACCGAGTCACATGACAAGCGTACCGAGTGTTTCGAATGAGCGAACGAGCGGAAGTCGCATCGGATTGGTTGCTGTCTAGTATGGTGATCACGAAACTTAAATGTCAACGGTATTTTAGGGTTGTGTTATTCTGCTTGGATCTACAAGTTGTCAGACGTAGGATTTGATTCGGAAATATGATGTACATATCGCAAAAAGAACCCTTCAGCCGACGGGAGCTTAACAGCCGCGAAAAATACCGGTAAGTGTGTGAAATTTACGCTGATACGTGCAGACAAAAGTGTCTGCAGATAATTGCAGGTTTCAATGAATAGGTGAAATCAGCCCCTCACCCCAACATCAAAATCGTAACGGGTGAAGGGCTGATTTATCGGCCTAATAGCAAGGCAGCTGTTATCACCATTTTGTAAGTCTTTGGTATGACTCGGCAGTGGTTCGAACCCGCGACCTCCTGCATCTGAGGCCGACGCTCAAACCACTAGGCCACCGGAGCGTTCTAACAAGTCGAAAATGTAGGCGATTGCTCACGTGGTTAAAAAGAATTGATACTATGTTATTGGTGCATTTTGACTGAATTGAAACGGACGAAAATAAGATATATTTTTGTCTGAAAATACAAAGCTAATATAATCCCCAAATTGAAATGTAGACCCTGAGTAATAACGGACTAATAAGTTCTAACCTTTGCATGCATTGTATGACTTAATTCAACATAATGTATCTAAAGCTTGAAGGAACATACCGTAACCAACGAAACACTTATTGGTTATAGACAGTCGTTGGTTTTTAACCATATTCATCTCACTCTCTTACCAAGAGAAAATAAAGCGAGACTCTCATTTGGATTCACCATCAATTGATTGTCTACGTATCCAGCGCTAAACTGTATACTATCCAGCAAACAGTTATTCACCATCTAGTGCCCAGTCATCTGCCATTCAGCACGCCGTTTGAAAAGACCAGCACCAGTTTAAAATGTTAATATGTTTAACACGTGGAGATTTACATGTCCACTAACAGATATTAACATTATGCCGTTTTGGCATCTAATGAGAATAAATAATACACCACATCTTTAGCATGAGTCGATTGACATGGTCTCTAAAGGGAATTTATCATATGTTTTTGATCTATAGGAAACATACTCATTGATTGACCATTACTGACTTATCTAATAAGGAACACGTACTGATCGCCTATTCAAAATCTGCTCTATGAACACGCCGTTTAGAGTGATCACCACCTGTTTGTTTACTCGATATGTTTGACATTATGGCTTAACATGGCGATAATGGAAAACGTATGTTGAAATTTACATACACTTTGACAGGCCATTACCCAGTTATATACTATCCAACACCCAGTGACCCAATATCTAGTACTAAATTATTTACGATCAAGCAAACTATTTGGAAGGAAAATTACTGCCATTATACACTATCAAACGGTCAATCTATACTATCCATATAAACTAGCTAACACCCGCACTTTACAAACACATATTTCATTGGAGTAAGAATTCCAAATGATCTAACACTCTATCCAACAGCTCACATCTACCATCTAACGCATATGCTTGAGTAATTCCTACCTGACACACACGCTATAAAATCATCATGCCGTTAAAGTAATTAACATCCTTTTTATTATCGAAGTTCAAATAAACAGAGCGCGTCATCTACAGTTTTCAAGCAATATTTCCATTAGGTATAATTATGTAAACGTGTATACATTTGACATTTCCTTTGGTGTTTATTGTTTGACTATATTTTATAATTGCCCATGTATTAGTGGAACATAAAATAAGTAATACAAATGTTTTACAAATATTTTCTTTTGTTTCAATTCGTATTTTAAAGTTTTAATTTCTGATTTGGTTTTTCCGTTTACTTTTCACTTTTCAATTTAAATGTTGATTTCATTTTTGAATTAAGTTTTGTGATTTCACAATTTTAATTTTCATTTTTATGTTCATTGTCAAATTTATTTTAAAAGAATTTATTTATCATATTCGTTTTCAGCTTGACATGAATTCGTAATTTTACATTTTAAGATTTAGTAATTCCAGTTAACATGTTGATTATCAGTTTTCAGATTATTAGTTCAAGTTTTAATTTTCAATTTTCATTGCCAAATTTGATTTTAAAATTCATTTTTTGTTGTTGAATTTAATATTTTAAGATTATTCATTGCCAGATGGGTCCGGTAATATTTAATTTTTTTCAAAACAAAACACGATTTTAGCTTTAATAGTTTTATCTTTTTTTAAATTTGTAATGTTTTAGTATCTATATGTGGGATGCACTAACACAAATATACGAGTGTCTGGACCTCCACATACCATAATACTTAAAACCTTATTTCCAACTACTTAAAAAAAGATTTACTTTTACAAGCGATTTTATTTTGAAGACAGTGCTCAAGATAGATACCAAAATAAGAATACTATGAGAGACTTATTGATTTATTCATTTATTTCTTGACTGTAATGTGCTTTGCTAAAAAGTGACCTTTGTATACAGTAGCAATTAATGATTTTTTATTCCTCCTGGCTTTGGTCAAATAGTAAATTAGTAAACAAATAAATAAACATCTCTCGAAAATTATGGACATTCAAATTCCAGTTCTGTAATTATGTCCACTTCTCGAATGTAGTTTCTAAGATCATTCTTTCTGATTTGTATTGGTCAAAGTAGTGACGATGTCGACAATAACATTTTACTGGTAAATAAATATATCAAAGCGTGTATCGGTAAGGAAGACATGTAGTTCGCTCTGTCTCACATCTCTGATTCCACTAACTATTTATAATATTACTTGATGTGACTTAAGTAATGTAAACCATATCTAATTTGTTCAGGCTAGAACATTTCTTCGACCATTCAAGAATGGAACGCATTGTCTGTACAGACTATTCTTATAGACTCTGTTCGAAAACATATTAAATACTCGCCACACTTATGTTCACATTCACTTTTATTGAGGTATTAGGAAACAAAATATTCTTCACACCAGACCAAGAACACATTGCAATTTACTTAATCAACATTCAATCAGAAAGAAAATAATCGGATCAGTAGTCGTGTATCGATATAAAATACACAATTCTACGTTTTATAATGTAGTTTATTACCAAGAACCAATCGAACTATTAGAGTCCTTCGTTTCTTATGGTATTTTAAGTTTGAATACATTCTGGTGTGCTGAAACAACGCTTCCAGATTAAGTAAGCATTCATATGTTCAATGCCGTTCATTCAAAAGTCAAACAGATTTAATTAAACGCACATGATATTATTAGTCTAATACGGGTCGTCAACAGTCATAAACAGCAATTTCCCTTATTGTTACAAATGATTAGTAATCGCCATTGCAATGACTCATTCCCGAAATGCTGTTCATTTTTAACCTTGTTTTCTTGTTCCGTTTCATTTATTCATTTATTTATTATTTATTTAATTTTGACGCTCGACTTTCTTTTCTGCCTATTTTAGTAACTTTCTGCACAATATTTGATCCATTGTAATCGACAATTCATCATTTTAACTATATTTTATCAATCCTCGTCTTTTACCTACTCCCTCATTTTTCATATTCTTGCTTTAAATACCTTGGCTAAACATTCATGTGTAGCCAAAAGACTCTTCAATTTGATTATTAACAAGTTTACTTTCTTTCATTAAAACATAGTATCATCAGTCGTATATTCATATTCATATTTATTTACGATTTTGACATTGGAAAGAGAGAAGAACGTTCTAATGCATTGGCTTTCATTCCAACCTTTACCTTCTATAGCGTGCCTCTTGTAATCTCCATTTACAAATGTATGAAATAAAATATGTATAAACTAACACGGTAGAGGTGAAATCCACTGATGAAAAGCAAAAGATTAAAGTTGTTTTCTAATCTATTTAATTTTGTACGTCCTACTCGTGTGATGCTTAATATATGCAAGAGACTGAACGGTTTTATGTGCGTTTCCTTTTATACATAGAGGCGATGGATCTTCAAAGAATATTAAACATTCTCATCACAGTTTAGTTACCATGCTTGGCTGGTTGGCTAATCCTGACCAAAAACAACCGGAACAATTTCAACTGAAGCACATGTTTATGAATTAGACCTGGTAGCCGAACCTTTCTCTCGTTTTTTAATTAGGTCGTCGTAAAAGTGCATGAATCCTGTTTTCCGGATTTTCATTGTAAAGGTGAAGAGTCATAACCAGGCGTGTACGAAATTTAAGTGTGCAACGTTTTCATTCTCATTGTCGTGCATGGCCATAAAATATGTTGAACTGGCTTCGTGTTCTGATAATAGATTGAATTCCTTTCTATTGTAAATGATTAATGTGCTTTTAAAAGAACAGCTATGCTGGATGAATGTCAATCGGCCTGGTAATTCTGTTTTTTTCGCGTACAAAATCTGATTTGTTTTGTGAATGCGAAAGGGGACCATTGTTCGTACTCGATTTGTAGTGTTTGTTTGACAAGGTTTTCGCATGAGAAAAGCGAATTCAAAATCACCGTTCTCTGTTCTATACGGTTTGTTAGGAAAAGGCGTCCTTTATACTGTGCTATTTGATTCTGTCAATTCAATTATTATATGCAAGCAAGAAAAAAGACCTCTTATATTATCGACAATTTCGACAACGACTAATACTGACATTAATTCACATTATAATGTCTACAAGTAAAAACAATAAACACAATATATAAAAACCTGGACTTGATTCGATACTCTTCTTTGTGACACAGAAAACTGTTGTGAATTAAACAAGTTACATATAGATTAGCTAATCAAATGCTCATGGATTCCGCTAGTACCTAGCTATACGGTTTCAGAATTAACGTAATCCGTCTGCAGCTGCATAAAGAATCCATTCTCTGCTGAAACCGCCCCTCCACCCCACCCCACCCCCACCCCCGCTCTCTCTCTCTCTCTCTCTCTCTCTCTCTCTCTCTCTCTCTCTCTCTCTCTCTCTCTCTCTCTCTCTGTCTCTCTGTCTCTCTCTCTCTCTCTCTGTCTCTGTCTCTCTCTCTGTCTCTCTCTCTCTCTCTCTCTCTCTCTCTCTCTCTCTCTCTCTCTCTCAATTAATCACATTGATTCAAGCGTCGGTTAATCAATCTTAACATTCCACTTTTTATGAAACTAAATCAGCTTTCATAAAGCACACTCGAGTGGTTTAGAATGAAACAACTGGAAATTCTTAAAATGTCAATAAAAAAATCTGTGTGGAATTTATCCAGGAAATAAGTAAATAAATACATTAATATTTTAGTTCATACTTATGAAGCATACACTTAAACATCGCTTTCGGTCAGCGAGATAATGCGTACATTCGTTGCCTCCGATAATGAGTGATTTTTAAACCAGTCTAGGACATTCACCAGTTTGGAGAATCTCTTGATATACCAGTCGTATATTATTTGTAATCCATTAATACTCTAATGTCTAACAAAGTTCTTACCAGCAGCAAACAGAGCATTTGCTGACGTAGACAGAAGCATATTCATTTGACATATGTATGTATGTATGTATGTATGTATGTATGTATGTATGTATGTATGTATGTATGTGTGTGTGTGTGGGGGGGGGTAGGTATGTAGGTAGGTAGGTAGGCATGTATGTAGGTATGTAAGTGCACTTCAACACATTAATAGATACGGTGCCAATAAAACTCAACCTTCTAAAAATGTACAAACAAAGAATTTTACAAATAAAAAGTTATTATAAAAGCCCTCTAACTATTTCTAAAACCGAAGTAATTCAAGAACCAAGATAAAGGTTAAATAAATGGCTTAACAGTCTGTTTTAAAAAATAGTCTGTAGACTATGTAGGTGAATAATATAAGATTCTTAAAATATCTTGAAACTTCGAATTTATTCTATCGTAGTGGTATGCATGAATCAGCTGTATCAGCGACTGGCACAGTACATACTCTCTCGGTGATTTTTTGCACAGCTTCCAGATTGAATGCCATATAATAGACCATGACGTTTTAGGAGGCTATTTCATGGCGTATTTCCATGAAGCTTTTGGGTAATGTTCGTAACGTGGAAGAACTACGCCAATATTTGTTTCTGAACATCACTATAGAACTTTTGTTTGCATATTGGCTTGCGTTTCTTATGTGTCATACTTGCATATGGAACAAACTGCCTTGTCTGTTTCTCTCTTAGTTTTGGTTGTTACTTGTACTAGTTTTTGAGGTGTTAAAACTGTAAAACGTGGTCTCGCCCTGTTGCTAGAAAATGTATGCCTCGGTGCAGATGCAATTTGTGGAAGGTTTCTTGCCGGCAGTGTTACATTGGGTAGTGGCTTCCATACACTTTGTGACATCTAAAAGGCTTGGAACCTTCTAGTGTTTTACTGGTAGTATTTTATTTTCAGGCTTGCATGCAAAGCAGTCAATATAGTAAAGAGAGTTTCCTCCTTGGCAATTCGCATCATCGCTTCTTACACTTTGGAGCATGAACCAACATCTGGAAAATTTAGTAACTAGTTTAATTTTGAACTCAACTGTGTGGTGACACATTAATGGCAGTTAAAGCACTGGTACGAGTAAGGGATGAATGATTCAGCTAGGATATAAAAAAATCCCAACACGGCTTTGATTGATGATGGTAAATGCAAATGTTTTGGAAAAATGACTGACCGTTACGGCAAATGTTATTCTTTGGTAAACAATTAATGTTGACCTGAACTTAATTCAAGGTTAGTGGAAACTATATAGACAAGTTTCATTTTTATTTTAAAATGATTGGTTGTTGTCAAGGTCAACAATGAACTAGTGAAGAGCTAGACAAATTTGTATTCGTAAAGTAAAAATGATTGGTTATCGTCAGGGTCATGTCAGGAATACGTGATATAAACGATCACGTACCACCCCACCCCACCCTACCCCCTTCGTGATTTTGCAATTTAGGGATTGTTTCGTAACTGCTTATTAGAATACGATATAGTCTCTGTTTTAGCGAAATACAGTCAGTTATGTGCTTTTACAAATGATGTTAAGTCATTTTCTTTTGTTGTAGCAAAAACGTTTTGAGTCCATGTTAACAATTCTTCACTTCATTTGGATTTTAAAGAATTGATTCGTATCTCTGGAAATATTTGATGTGTTTATACGTAGTTCATGGACATAGACAGTTGATCTAAACTAGTATTGGGATTTTCAACACCGGAGTGTTAAATATTTTGATTCTAGGACGTTAAATAAAAAGAAAACAGACTTCAGCATACGTCATCGTCTTGCGCCTTAGATTTTCCACCAAGACTCGAACTATGTGATCGTCTTCCATCTTGGAGTTTCCCCTAGGACACAAACTTTTATCTATTAGAACATTTCATTACTGTGACTTTGTAGTTTAATTCATAAAATACTCTTGGATTATTTTTTGGATTTTATACTTAAAACTGTAAGTTATTTTTACATCTTTTTCCAAGGAAATAAATTATATCTTAAATTTTGAAGAAACAAATTGTTTTCACTCTTTCTTTCTTAACGTTTATTTGACTATACACTCGTAATACTACATACAATTGGCATGAACATATGCAAAGTTGCATATATTGATCTGAGGCGCATCAGCTCCATTTGCATAAAGTCTTTCAGCTGATGCCACTAAAACACTGGTGTGTTCATTAGTACTTTCAAGACTGGACTATTGTAACTCAATTCTGTCTGGTTCGTAACAATATCTACTCCAGATGCTACAAAAAGTTCAAAACAAAGCTGCTCAGATCATCTTTAGAGTACCACGATCAGAGTACACCTCACCACTGCTCTTTACCCTACATTGGCTATCTATTCGATACAGAATCAAACACAAATTTGTTCTCTATGCCACGTTTTACTAACGAACCCCAGTACAACATAAATATTCGGCCTCACCCGCTCGAATAAGCAGCAACATAGAAAGAAATGAAAATAACAAGCTTGTAAAAATTTTACAAACAATTTATTGAGTACAAATATTTTCATTAAAGAAAATAAATAAACTTACGGTTTTAGAGAAACAAGTCCAAAAATTAATCCCAAAAGAATTCATAATATAATCCACTAGTAGAATTGCAAGAGTCCTGATAAATAAATGTCCTAATAGTTCCCGGTTCAAATCTTGATGATGTAATTCAATATGGACGACGATGTCACGTGATGAAGTCAATTTTAGTTTTATAATAATTCAAATGAGCACAAGTAATTTCTAGACAAATAACACAATAATTTCCTCTTGATCCCAAACGAATTGAAATGATTTACACTCAAACAATAAAACACATATCTTTGTATTCCAAGGCCCAGACTATCTACTGAACTGTTCTCTCCCAAACAATAATTTAAATACCTGTTTTTACGTAAACAGGAAAGGGGTCATGACCTTCCAGAATCTCTCAGAACAATCTCACGTTCAAGAAATCATGCAAACATCGTATGACCCAACTAAATTAGAAAGATTTTATACGTTACTCATTTTGTCCTTGGAATCAACCAATCATTTTAAAATCTTGTTTACAATTCTGATACCAGGTCAGAAATGAGGTCAACACCTGGTGTTTATTCGTAAAGTATATAGGACATCCATTTCTAGAAAATCTCTCCCAACTAACGAATTTTAAACCCAAAATGTCAAATTTGAATCTGACAAACAAAATTATATGATTTAAATCAAATATACGTAACAGCATACACCAGCAAGATACTTACGCTCCTCTTCTGACAATTGTATACTCATTGGCCCCACTATGAAAACGAAGTCATATGGACAACGTTTTGCATACCAAGGTCCGGCGATGTGGAACGAATTGCCCATTTAAATTATACACAAAGACACAGTGATCCAATTTAAGAGTGCTCTTGAAACTCATCTTTTTCAACTGCAGGAACAAACTTACAGACCTAATAGTGTTTTGTACCTTACATGTTTTCAGCATGTTTTATGTTTTTCAATTTCATGGTTTTTGGGGTTTTTTTTTCTGTAGTGTAGACATATCAATATATATGTTGTAAAACGCTTAGAGCTTCCAAAGATTACACGCTATAACAAGTCCTCATTATTATTATTATTATTATTATTATTATTATTATTATTATTATTATTATTATTATTATTATTAATAATAATAATTGTGGGGTTACGTCTGTCTTGGCCGCTGTGGGTAGTGATCGTGACGGATATTTCATCAGAGCCTTAAAATCTTTCAGAATGGGAAAAAGCTGTTTGGTCTAATGCTTTGTGGTGAAAGAGTTGCAGTCGTTGTGAGAGGTGACCGTACTTTTGCGATATTTCTGTTTCGGACAAATCGTTGTGATCCGTCAACGATTGCAATTCATGTTTTAACTGACACATCTCGGTAAATGAGAAGTTCGTTTTTCTTTCCAACGATGGTATTCCATCAATCTTTTGTAAGGTACTAAAGTAATTTTTCGTCCTTCTATTCGCTTGCAAAGGACACGTCTGAGATCGTTGTGCTCCATAGGTGTTTTAATCTTCTCATCAATATATCTTCTAAGACGGGTAAAAGACGTCATACAATCCTCGACACAGGGGCTGCTATTGCTTTGGCAAACAGGTCTTTTTACTTGATGGGTAAAAATCCTCCGCGTTGCCTAACATCTTTTTCTATTGAGAAATGGGTATGTTCTTCTTGACCATTTGGCGAAAAACGTGTTGGTGTTTGGAGACAAATGTATCGTGCCTTTCAAGACATTCAAACAACATTCGCACACGGTATCAATGTCATCTTTGGAGGCAATTTAAATGATTTGTTCGCATGGATCGAGAGGTTTTTGATAGGACGAACAAGCTGAACCCATGTTTGGCTAAACGACAAGGTAGTCATTACCTTTTCTTTTCTTTGGGGAATGAAAACGAATGTTTCTGCGGGTTAACATCTTTTTTTGTTTGTTAGAAAACTACACTGCGCTTTCCGTTTTGGATCACGCCCATCTCACCTCTGGCTGCGTCAGTTCGAGTCGCCGATTCGGCCAATGTATGTATGTGAAAAAGCTTACCAGTAGTTTCTCGTGGATTGGAGGTTCTTTCTTGGGATTTTCACAGGTTCTTCCTCCATCATTATTACTGGCCGCCATATATAACCTATCGTGTGCTTAAAAAATGGCGTTATACCCTACAACAACACAAGGGATAAATGTTGTGACGTGATAGCCTGTTTTATACTTTTTTTTGTCGAAGGCAATAAGTGTACGTTCTGCACCGAGATCAACGTATTCCAGTAGCGAATCTCAATGGTTTAGTCAGTAACTCACACGAAACACTCAGTTCAGACATTTCCTCCCCAGCTAAGTTTTTGTTGTGTAAAAGATTTTGGTAATCCTCTTACTCTACATCAAGACTTCTTTGCAGTATGTGTACCTTATAGGAAAAATAATGAGTCACTATAAACCAATCCTTGTCGCTCACGACCAGTTGAACAAGGTCTGACCCCTGGAAAACAGTTTCATCTAAATCAAACCTCGTATCACATTCAGGTACTAGTGGTTTAAACATCGGTGACGTAACGGATGCAATTATTCTTTGCGTTTCACTAGTATGTTGACCAGATCTCGGTCAATGCGTTTTTCTCAACTCCACAGGCAAACAACGAATGTTTTCTTGTCAAGTATCCAATCAGTGTTCTCCAGGAACCAGAAAACGCTAGGTTATGGCCAATATCCTCTTTTATATTTGTGTCAGAAGTAGTGTCCTCCCATAATCAGTCTTCGTTTACTTTGGAAAAGGGCATAGTTTAAAAATGGAGATATTATGTTTAATTTACGCTTCACTTGTATTTTGATCAACTCCAGGTAAAAGCGTTCTCTCAACTCCATAGGTAAACTACGAATGTTATTTTGTAACGTTTCCATCCTGAGATTACAAAGGTCCTACTAAATGTAGGTTGTGACAATTAGGAGACCATAGAGCATGTTCCAGGTAGCGGAATCTTTCTGTTCCCACTCGTAAAGTGACAAGCTGCAACTGAGACACTTGACTGTATCCCCTTCGCCCAAGTAAAACATCCGGCTCTGGCTAATTCGTCGGAAGTTGGTTCTGGCAGATATTTTAACCTCTTTTTCTTTGAAGGTTTGATATCTACTTTTACAGTTACTCAGGCCAACGCACGGTGAACGAATATTCGTCTTTTTCATTTCGATGGCAGGCATTTTTTTTAGGGCTGCATGACATCTGTTGGGTAGTAGCCACATGGTCTCACGTAAAGAAAAGACTCCACGATAACGTGTGGCATAACTTTTGCATCCATCAAGTTTCACACGCACAGCATCAAGTTCTATAGTAGGTATAATGGTAGTAGTTATAACACAACCTTCTCATGAAGTCCTGTTGAATCCCTGAGGTCATAGGGTTCTACATCCCTGCAATCGCATGGTTTCGCATTGCACTCCACTTGAGAATCCCCGAACTTGAATGATGTCTGTTTAAAAGTATTCATCTTTTTCACTTAGTCCTTGTAGTTACAATCGGACTTGGTGTCCCATTTTATATGCTGACCAAAGTGAAGTGATTGGGAAGCTACATTCTTTTCTGGTCCACGATTGGTAGTTTTTCCAAAATGTCAACTGACGATTTGTTGTGTTGGTAACCGTACAGTCTTGTGCGATTCGCAGGTGAACACTTTAAAGCTTTCATCTTGTCGAGACAGCAATGTATCTTTATGTACGTCAATGTTCACAACTCAACTGGTGAGATAATTGAGAGTCAGTCATTTCACTTTTCATTCGGTGTGCATTATCAATGTTATTTTCGGTATGCGTAGCCATACTTTTTAGGACCTCCGCTTGCAAACCTTAAAATATTGTCGTTCAGATGCTCATCTTAACATCACTTTGGCAAACGATTGCCTTCCCTCGTTTTTCTCCACGTGGTCTAAAGTGATGCATTTCTGCTCCCAGAATTTCTCTTTTAAGTTCTGTTGTTCTTCGGAATTGTGGCACCAGGAAGGATAACCGCTGGCTTCTCGTTTCAGTTCGCATTTCTGGTATTGTTGTGTCTTGGGAAACTGTTAAATTGCGTACACTTCTAACAGTTGGTATCACATGTCCAGAGCTTTGAACAATTCTACGCTAACCCAGGCTCCTGTCAAGACGCGTTTATCATGGGTGTGCTAATAAGGTTGGCCTTGGTTGCACATTTCGACACAAGTACGACACAAAGGAAACATCAGTTTTCCTTGGCAATAGGGAAGCAAAATGGGATGGTACGAGTCCGTGGAGGTAAGACTTTGCACCTGATCAAGCCATCAATTGCGGGTGCCCGCTGAAAAGTGACGATATTTTCACACGTAAGGACAAAGCGAACACACATAAATTTCCCATCGTATCCCGAGAAATTGAGAGTCATTACCGTGGCATGGCATGACAATTTCCGTAATGTTCGATGTCTTCTTGACTCCACGTCTGTCTGGTCGATGAGGTTTAAGATCCGTTGGGTAACATAGGCCAAAGTGTTCGACCCTCGATATATTTTTTCACGTCATTCAGGAATCTTGCTGCATTAATGGTAAATAATAAAGATAGGCTCTTGAATTCACGTCTCGCACGCTCGGTGAGCCACATAGAAATTGGGAATATGAATACCAGTCCAGTGAATGCATTCTAAATTTAAAAAAAAGATAAAATTCTCTTTCTTCTGGTTATCATCTTCTTCTTGATGTTTGGAATGGTATTTTTAAATCAAGCATTCGTGTTCCAAGTCCACAATGTGATGACAAATGTGACATCGTTTATTTTTTGAACATACGTGCGCCTTGGTATTAGGCATGCCTTGTCCACAAGTAAGGCACAATCTCAGAAGCTGACAAGCACTTCCCTGCTGCGAACCTTGTATCTTCAAATGTTGTTGGCAACAGGTAGGGCTGACAAAAGTACGCTGACAAACTGAGCAATGTACTCGTTCTTTCGTCTTGACAGAGTTGAGAGGCTAAACATCCCTCACATTTCAATCCACAATGCTTTTGTTGTTCTCGATTGTTATTGACATGGTCACATTTCTCACAATAGTAACTATATACTAGGAGTATGGCGATACTGGTGATGACATCTAAATGTTCATCGTGATGTTAGACGTAAATATATTTTCTGTCTTTAAACTCGTTGCCTCAAAACAACAGAGGTCTGCGAACTTCTTGAGGGTGTACTTTCAAGATGCAGCCTGCTTAGACGTTTTACAGTGTTTGCATTTCTGGAATGCCATGCTGTGTCTTTAAATAGTCCCGCTTGCTGTACCAGGAGTTATGCTTCTCTTCGTTGTTTGTCTCAATCCGATAGCAATAGAAAGGGCGAATCCTACAACTTTTTCCAGGCGTCCATTCGCTAATCCAAGGCTTCCTACAAATGCTGTCCTTTCGGTAAAATAACGCTTCAGTGAAATCCTAAGGGTTTTCCAGCAAAAAAATGACGCCATTACGCCCTAGCCGCTGCCGGGTTAATAAATTATCCATAATGAAAATGGTTTACGACTTCAACCGAATATTTGATCAAGTCCGATACGATATCGTGTTCGAGGGTCATGTAAATTTATTGTTATAAATCCGTGTGGGACCGACTGAGCATGACTAAAGAAATTTCGAAATCGACTGAAGTCCATATCGGAACACCATGTCTGCCAAATATTTCGCAGCGTATGTGTATCAACGCCGTTAAACACAGCAAGAATATTACAGTTATCTCTGATCACTTTTGGAATCTGAGTGTAGCATTCAGTGACATATATCACGTCAGTGTTTTTATGCCTGACCCGGGAAAATATTCTAGCTGTTTTTTTTTGATTGTCTAACATTACTTCATCGTTCATATCTCTATACATAAATTATTGATCTATATTGTGTGAAGTGTAAAACGCGTACTAGCACAAATGATGTGACGACGATTACAACTAGCAATAACAAATCAACACTTACTGGTAGATGTGCAACATGTGGTATAAAAAAAAATTTAAATTTGTTTCTATGAAATCCGGAGATGTTTTAAAAAAAACGAGGAGGTGATATTGCAGCCAAGTTAGCAAAACTCCCTACAACCCCATGGGCAAAGTATCCAGGAGAAAAGCACCTTCCAGGATATAGCTACTGTGGCTCCGGAACACGATTAGATATCAGACTTGATGATCAAAATCAGCCCCGACCCGGCGAGTATCCGATAAACGCTATTGATAAGGCGTGTCATGCCCATGATGTTGCATATAAAAGCAGCAATCTGCAGCATAGACATCTAGCGGATGTGAAATTAATTCATGCGTTAAATGCTATTCCTGATAAATCTGTCAAAGAAAAATTGGCTTCATGGTTGGTAAAATCGGCCATGAAAGGAAAATTGATGTTAGGTGCTGGTAATTAATAATATGGAATCTATTTATTATTCTCTGAGAGGATACTGGAAGGGTAAAGCATCAATCAGTAAACTCGCCAGCGCCTCAAAAGTGAAAAGGGCCACTGCGGCTAATTGGTTATCTAAACAGGCTATATGGCAAATCTATTTACCGCGTCCTAAACAAATCAACTTCTCGCATTTTGATGTTATCGTACCCAATGAAGTTCATCAAGCTGATTTATTATTTTTACCACATGACGACGGTTATAAATACGCGCTAACGGTAGTTGATGTTGCGAGTCGATAAAAACAAGCAAAGCCATTGAAAACAAAGTCGGCCACTGAAGTTGCTTCTGCATTTGAAAGGATTTATCGACGAGGTCCACTACGCTGGCCAAATTTATTACAAGTTGATCCTGGCAAGGAAATTCAAGGTGTGGTTGCATCCACAATGAAACATCACAATGTCACAATACGACGAGGGCATACTGCGTTACATCGCGATCAGGCAATTGTTCAACGATTCAATCGGACTCTTGCTGAGCGATTATTTGGATATCAATACGCAAAAGAATTCATCCAAGAAAAAAGATGTGAATGGGTCAAAAGGTTACCAGGAGTAGTTGCAGCGCTAAATAATGAGATTACCAGAGTAATCAATATGAAACCTAACAACGCAATAAAAAAAAAGTATATACCCGTACAGCCACGAAACGCTAGCGTTTCCCAGCCAATTCTCGGCAATGTCACCATGAGATATTTATATGAACCAGGAGAGCTCGAAGGTGGCACAAAAAGAGCTACTGACCCTATTTGGAGTGTCACTACGCATAAAATATCTACTATAACACGATCAACTGGTAGACCAGCAATCTATAAATTGGATTCAACTGCCCCTCAGCGGGGTTTTACACGCGAACAACTACAAGTGATTCCTGACGATACTCAATTGCCACCGCATGGTCTTAACTAGCGCCGTTGCGTCTATTGCACTCAAGAAAAGTCAACATCACATTGTTTCTGAAATGACCGAGACTGTTATTTTTTTTTGTCTACGGTAAATTGTCGATGATCTTTATCGGAATACTGCCAACTCATTATACAATTGCAACTCGCGCAGTGATTATTCTGTTGTTGCTTTAGTGTAATTATTAATTCAGCATCAATGTCATATTCTCGTTGTTTTTTTTTTTGTCTTGTTGATTGTAACCGGAGAGTTTTTTATCAATAATTTTAACATCAATATCATCCATTGTGGTGTCATCATCTAAAACAATTCTTCGAAGTTGATTTATTCGCCGTACTCTGGATACTGCAAGATAGACTAAATTTGACCACTCAATGCGATTATCGACTATCCAAACAATTGTATCCGATATAGGAATGTATCATCGTTAGTTAACCTAGCGTCCATGGCGATTTACCAGCACGCAATGCGTCTTCAACAGCACTGATATCAACCAACACAATATCATTTAACACTAGTGTTTGTTTTTCTGTTCCTGACTCTGTCAGGCATCCTGGAATTTCAACTTCAATATTTTGCTTTCGTGTATCCGAGGGTCTATAACACAACGGTGTTGGAAGTGTCGGAAATTTTTCTTTATGCAAGTGAAACAACTTTTGCTGAAGTGTGTCTCTGACTATCTTTCTACTTGCCACTACAAAATCATCTGGTCTCCATGCTTCCCTAAATTCCTCCATGGGAGTTTCAGGAATTACTTCTCTGATTATTTCACATTGGATTCTATCCGGTTGTAATCTAATTAATTTCTTGACCTCACCTAATTGTTCATCAAGTGCTCTGTAGTCAGTATCAATTTCTTCATAATAGTCAACAAACCCTTTCAACCAATCATGTGGACCCCTGGCAACAAATGGTGGTGGTTGGCCATGATCTCCACACATTATCACTTTTGTATTCGCGCGCAGTAACCAATCAAGAAACATTTTTAATACATCTACCGAAACCGTACATATCTCATCCCAAATAATGATTTCAGGAATGAATTTCTCACCCATTCTTTCAGGGGTCCAATCATCACCTTTGTATCGAAAAAAGCTGTGATAAGTACAAGCTTCAACGTTTCGTTGTTTTATTTCTCTTGCAAGTCTATGGGTTGGTGTCAGGACAATCATGTTTGTGAAATCCGTAGGATTTTTTCCTCGATACAATTCAATCGCACGAGTCGTCTTTCCTGACCCGCCGCAACCGTTTAAATAACGGTGGTGCATTAGAACGTTCTGATAAATTATCGCCGTGTAACTAATTATTTTTAATCTCAACGTCTGCTGATTTAGAATAATCACGCAGCGTTTCCTTTTTAATTCTCCATGTACCCCAGTGCTCGTTACCCGTAGCTTTGCTACCGCTAGTAAATTTAATCACCTCGTTGATGTACTTTTTGTCAATGTAAAATGAATCAACTGCAACTCTAACCGCAGTGTCAGGAAATCTATTTATCATTGAAAATAAATTGATACAAGCATAACCCAGCATAGACGACCTCAAATGTGTATACGGAGAACTGTAACCGTCACTGTAAGTAACAATTGTACCCAATTTTGTTCCATCGGACAGGAAAACGTCTTTACGATCGACATATATACCCTTAGATACTGCATCTGCAATTACAAAGTCATATTCGGTGTTATCTATAATCAACCGTGAAGAATATCTTTTATGGTCTCATTTTTTCCCTCCCTGAGTGAATGTTCCAATTATTCTTATGCCGAGATCTTTTGCTTCACTGTTTCGTTGATTAAATACCCGTTTGGACCACTCAATGATATATGTTTCATCTGCCTGAATATGTTTTCTGGATTCGTCAATTATACTATCAAGACTTTCTGGTTCTGGTAACCAGACATCAGTTTGTTTCCGATATGATATAATTGCTTCACTGACTGTCAACGAAATTAACATATTTGTATCAATCATGAACCGTAATAACGCTATTGGCAGCCACTTCTTTTCAGACATGTGTCTACCAATCCAAATATAACAACAGCGATGAAGTCCTGCTGCGAATTCAAATGATACAACACGAGCAAAACCGGTCAAATCAAAATCAGGCAGTGGTCCATTAATCGCAACACGAGTCATTTCATGTACGGGGTGTCCAAATCGTTTAAAATACTCAGTACACTCTCCATAACCAAGAAAACTCGCTGGATAACAAGCAACCATATCAACTGAAATGATACTTTCACGGTCGTATTTGTTATTGTATAAACCGCCATGATTAAATTCGAGGCAACTAGTCTCAATATCTGGCAAGAATTCAGTTCGTGTTGGTTTCCATGTGTTTTTCTTTCTTGCAAAATGAGCTGCAACCGACGGAATTGTAAAACAGTTTGTCAATAATTGTTCATCATTGTTGATTTCATCGGTGGCTTCGCCACTGTTGTTGCCTTTGCAACATGTTAAAAACCCAGTAGCTGTTTTTTTCATCTTGTTGTGAAACGTTTCAGTGCGGTATAATTCACCATTTGATCTTACAAACTGATCAAAAATATCCGTTTGATTTCAGCGCTGCGAAGTAACCACACTGAAACGGGGTCGTTTTTACTCAAATGCATCGAATAGTTTCTCTTCAGCGAGAAAACCATCCCTGGAAAATTCTTCTCCCAAGAATTCGTCAGGTATATACTTTATTGTTCTGTTCCATGGAAATATTGTGACCGCAGACGTCCATGCGTGTTCGTTATGATCAATAATTTTAATTGGGGCTCCATTTTTTATATTTTGATTCATGTAATACTTTTCCGGTTATCATCACAACGGTTATTGGAAATCTCAGTAATGTTTCTAATTTCGCTATATCGCTAATAGTTGCTCCGCGCTCTTTGACTGTTAAACCCCATTGAGCTATTTTGCTACGCCGTAAATCAGTTAGTTTGTTCCCTCGGGATGCATTTGTAAAATGCTCTGTTATTCGTTCTGCTACATAATTCAGCGACGAGGTCGCCGGCGATGAGTATTTCATTGGTTTTAGTTTTCCTATATCAGGTTTTTCATTTAACGGATATATCCCATACACAACTGCTGTTTCAGGGTATGCTCGTTCATAGTATGGTTTGTCAATTCCAGTTAACAGACCCGGCTTAGAATCACGGCTAACGAATGTTTTCCTGTCTTTGAGAATTGGTTCAAATTTGTATCGTATAATCCAACCGCCTGATTCTACATGGATAATGAATTTCACTCTAAAAAAATACTTTTTTTACTGTCAAATTGTGATATTATCGTAGCTGCGTTTTCGTCGCTCATGGTGGCATCAACAACAACATCAATTCGAAATGTTTACCAGCTATGAGATGCTCCATCATGCTTTAATTCAACAGCACAGTCACGAATATTTTTTATCAAGCTGTTATCATTTATTGCCCGTTTTGGCACATCTTTGAGGGTTCTATCGAGATTGAATTTAATATTTTTGCAGGGCTTAATTGCTGATAATCTCTCGAATTCCTCAGTCATATAATTAAATAAAGTATTTAAAAAAGAAATTTATATATAATGAATCACTGCAAATGGCTTATGATTGGATCAACAACCCCGTGTAACAAATCATGCAGAAGCGAATTCTGTGGGTATCATTTACAGAGCGTTCGCAACGGTTCCCTTGGCCCCCTCCCGTGCCTCCGATGTGGGGTGGGGGTAAGGGGGAAATCGCAGTTGTGTCTCAGTTGTGGCGGCAAACGATACAGGAGCTAAAGCGCTATTACGACAAGCGAATAAAAAATACCGTCATTGACCCCAACGATGAAAAAATTATAAAAAACCCTGAAGATTACATTCAAAGACTTATAATTAAAGCAAATAATAAATTAGACAAATAGTATTATTATACAAATGAGCCACGATTCCAGACCTCACCCCGTGCTTGTTAATTATGAAGCATCCCGTGATGGTGTTGTTAGAAATCGCAGACTAAAGAAGCCGGTTGGACACGTAAATAATGCCGGGTATTTGCGATTTTCTGTTGGAAATAGAACATCTTAATCACAAAATCGCATATGAAGCATTTAATGGATTAATCAAGGATGGATTTGTGATTGATCACATCATGGATTCCCTCAAAATAACAAATTGGATAACTTACGAGTTGTTACTCAAAGTCAGAATACAAAAATGGGCGGAACCGGCAATCACGCAAAACAAGCAAAGAGTGTGAAATCATTCGATACAGAAACTAACGAAGAAAAAGTATTTCAATAAATGAATGAAGCCAGTAGATATTTTGACATTTTTATATCCTCAATACGAAAAGTGGCAGAAGGAATTTATCAAACAGCTCTCTCAAAAAAGACAACACACAGGACACAATTTTCATATATCAAGGGAGATAAATCCTCCAGTGACAAAGTCGTATGACAAAATTACGTGACATGGGTCTATTACGATTAGTTAATTATCCGTTACGATGAAAACTAATGTTAGGTAACAGTTGTATTCTTTTTTTTTTAGTGTTTTATTCAATTATTCGGTCTCATTTAAGTACTGTGAAACACCATTGACAAGTATTCAAGGAAATAAAATAACACACCCTGTGGATTGACGCTGTTGTATTAGTCACCTTATATACCATATGAATAAGCTTGGAGCTTTCAAAAGCCAATCCGACCAATCAAAACTAATCCAGGCCGTTGACACGACGCGTGGTTGTCTTTTGTCAATCATGCAACCAGGTTGATTTCATGGGTTGCTTTTGATTGGTCGGATGGCCGCAGAAGATCCACCCCGTCATTTCATGTTTGTATCATATATCCTTAATTAAGTTAATTAAGTATATGTATGCCTACAATCTGCCAAACACTCGATGAAGATTACCGGCATTGTACTGTCTTAACAGTGATGTCCCAAGCATATCTTCTGGGCGGTCTAATATGACATTTGTCACGTTAGGCCTCCCGCCGGAGATTTATGTTTCGGGTCCACCTTAGGCTTACTTGGATGTGAAGGCAACCAAGGAGTTCCAAAGATGTGTTGTCGTATATGTAACCTCTGGGTCTCTTTCACGTTATTTGACGCGAAAGGGGTTTCCAAATGGGGTTTTCATGTATGTGATGTCCTCAATTAAGTTAATTAAGTTAATAAAGTAACCTCTGGGTCTCTTTTACGTTATTTGACGCGAAAGGGGTTTCCAAATGGGGTTTTCATGTATGTGCTGTCCTTAATTAAGTTAATTAAGTTAATAAAGTAACCTCTGGGTCTCTCTGACGTCATAGCGAGCCAGCGAGATTGCCAAATGGGGTTTTCATTTGTTTTAAATTGGAGATAAAATATATTAGAATAATAATGGATATATGAGATGTAAATAATAAAATTGCTGAAATTTCAAATTTGAAAAATCGCGGAATTGTATTATCTGAAAATCTAGACTGTGAACGAATTATATCAGATTATGAGCATATCGATGATCAATCAAAACGAGGTCGTTATGTTTTACCTAAGATGTATTCGCTGATAAAAAGAATACAAAAATCAATTAATGCCTCGTTGTATCGTAATGACGTTAATGTATTCATACAGTTATTCAGTATCGTTGAATCAATTAGACAGAAATTAGGGCAACAGTACCAGATTAGATCTGAGATAGCCTCTAAAGTTCGTAACATTAAAAAATTGATAAATGAAGAATCCCATATTGAGCCCGTCGCGAATGTATAACACACGTTGGAATTCCTACACAGGAATTTATCGGTGAGATTGTGCCGATTAAGGAGAATTCTTTAATTTCCCCCTGTAATGTAAAATGCGAAATCGTGAAAATTGTTGAAATTGTAAACGATTTTCACGATTTCGCATTTGAAAATTTAGTGGGTTTTTACAATAATGACCGCAGAAGCATTAACTACTAAATTGGCACGAGAAAGACTCAGCCATTAAGAAGTTTTTACCAGTCAGAGACCGATTACGGAATAAACTTCAACGACGACAAGAAATGCAAACTGACTTTTCTGTTTCAAGTGAACATCTGTTTGCCCCGATAACGAGCGTGACCAAAGATGTTAGAACGGCTACATAACGTGCGATTTTTGGAGATATCCCTGAGGAAGGAGCGCGACGAGAAGTTCCTGTCCTTGGTGCACTCGAAAAAATAGCAGCAGAAACTGAAAAAACACAACAAGGGATACAAGATCTAAAAACCCAACGAGAGTATGATATTGATGATGAACCACCACAACCACAGGGTGATGTTGGTGAAATTGAAACAATTTCCACTCAAAGAGGTATTTCCTTTATAGACAAACTCACCGAAAATGCTATAACACAAATCAAACAACCTCAATTAATGAAATCCGGCGATTATAGGGCTTTTGGTGATTTTGCCGCCAAAAGCTTTCATTCAAGAAGGGACTTTTTAAAGGACGAGTATAAAAACAGTAGAATAAGCCGAGATGAATGGGCTGATTGGTTGTATAAAACGAATAAGGGTATTGGCCGTTTAAATAAAAAAGAATTGGGATATAAAGAATTTAGAAAGGGAATTGATGAATATGATATACACCAACAACAAGAAATAACACAACAGCGAAAAAAAAGAAAATCGTCAAGCAACTGATACAACTAAAAAAAGTTACTGCTAGCGGGTATTCAAATGCGAAATCGAAGATTGGAAATCCTGGAGTCCTTGACGTTAGCGTGACATGCCCTGGTAATATTCTCAGTGATATATCGCGGTTTTAGGTACTTGTGGGTGGAAAACGAGCAGGGAACAACTCAGTCGAAATAATTAATGAAGCAGCTGATATTTGCAGGCGATTATTTCAAGGTGGTATTATGAACATTGATGTATATCGAGAACTCATAGATGAATTAGTTGAAAATCACAGAGACGCTCACGATTATTACAACGATTAAACTCGAAGAGTTTTCAATCACTAATTGGAATACTACTAATTTTATAACAAGATGATTATACACTACAACCATGATAAACCAACAAGCGTGTATGTAGTAAACTCACGATTGCCTGTTTATGGAGCATATTACGGAGATGGTTTCGGCAATACCATTGCGGGGTTATTTACAAGAATGGCCCCAAAAGTGGCGCCGTTAGTTAAACAAATAGGAATGAAAGCCATTGATGTTATTCGTGATAAAGGAATCAACGCTGTTGGAAATCTTGCCGGAAATGCATTTTTTGAAGCAAGGGATAAAATAACATCATTGGTGCGACGACGCTAAAAACAACCGTTATTACCGTTGCCATCTACAACAGTGATGCATGCAAGTGTCAGAAAAGCAATAAATAGCGCAGTGGAAGACAAATTAGCATCGTTGGTGGCTGCGCCGCTGGCGAACAGTAACCAAGATGATATCGCAAACATGATAGCTGGAAGCGTTTTGAAATTACGACGACGATGATGATTGCAAAGTAATGGAAACTCTCTGAGTGAAAATCTTCGATTTTCAACGCTAGCGTTAAACTCATGAGTTTCACAATTGAAAACACTGATGTGAATAATAATAATAATGTTAAAAAAAAAACAGCTGACCACGTGTTCGATATGGATGCCCCAGTACGCAAAGATGTTTCTGTCCGCGATTATCACCCGCACAGTATCCAGATGGTGCCAAAGTCGGCATGGCACTAAAGAAAGCAACTGGGCAAGGGTATAAAAAAATGGAAAGGGTCTAAGACTACCAGGAACCCCGTATTCATGGTACAGCGGGAGCGGCTTAAGAATACCAGGAACGGTTTATTAGTGGAAAAATCAATTATTCCCATGTCCAATTTTGATTTAATTGATGCTGTTAAAAAAAACTAGCGATAAAAAACTTCAGAGGGGATTTTATGAGAGATCAATTACCGAGAAAACCAAATAACGTTCAAACCGGTATCATCAATCTTGATAACTCCAACGGGGAGGGAACTCACTGGGCTGCATACGCGATTGATCTACGTTTTATTGTTTATTTTGATTCATATGGGTTAGCCCCACCAAAAGAGTTTATGCGGTATATATCAAAATTTTCAATTCCGATTTTTTATTCCACGCTGCCAACACAACAATTAAATGATCCACCAATATGCGGCCTTGAAGTATTAAATGTACTCGCGGACATATCATTAAAATCCTTTGGATTTCCGTGAAAACCACCACATATGGTTGTAAAGGAATATACCAGTGGGAGGTTTTAAGTGAAAAAATCCATAAATTGAAAACAAGTGCGCTAACAATAATGATTGATATTTGGGGACGTTCTATTTCTATGTCAAAACCAACAGCGGAAACATCTGCGGATTCTATCAAGGATGTAAAAAAATAATTGAAGATGAAATCGCTGAGACGTTGAATTTAGCAAGTGTTGACCCAAACGAAAAAGTTGTATTTCAAGATCGCCAGGGCAAATTGAAAACCAGCAATGTGTCATTGGATGACATTTTAATACGAAGACGTGACGCCGCCGATATCGCTATTGCGTTGTTTCAGGATGGTAAACTCAAAATAGGTGTACTTGTTTCGACGGTCACAGAAAAACTAACAACAGTAGATAACACAGCAAACTCATTAAAATCACTCAGCGATGAATTTGTTAAATTCAATCAACCGCTACAAGAATTTCTTGGTGTTCCACTAGTGACCGTACCGAATCTTGCAACGATAAAAACCGCCGTCGGCAATTTAGCAAAATTGCGATTTGATTACGATACTCATATAGCCACTTTTGGCGCACTACGAAAAAACTTTAACAGAACCGATGACGCCGTTGATAAGTTTTTTAACAAAAAAAAAATATCAAGCCGGAGGATATTAAAACAACTCTAGATAACATCATTGCAAAATTCGATGAAATAACTCTATTTGGTCGGCAATTGGAAGTAATCAACACGGATGTTACAACGATCAAAAACGATCTCCCGCGACTTGAAAAGGTAAAAATTCCTCATGATCGCTTAAGCAATAACGTATACACACTTTGATCTGGATCATTTGTGTGGACCCTTACAAACAATATACTATATATCAATGCGGCAGTTAAGGGTATTTATCAATTAACACTAGTGTAGCAGACGCAATTTAATATATCATCGCTGAGTTCATCTGGTGTCAACAACGTGATATCGGCGATCATTGACAAGGATGCAACTCAACCATTCACAATAACAAACACTGATGATAATCTAGAAAACGCATCATTAACATGGTATGTGGAGTTCGTAGCAGATCTGAATTGAAAACGCTAACGTTTTTAAAATAAAAATTACATCAACGCCGTCACAATATCGCTATGATACAGTCAAAGAATTTTCAATGAAACTCAAAACACTCGCTGAGGAGTATGCAATAAAAATAAACAAATACCGCAGGAGAATTACAGTCATTGATGTTACAGTGTATTCGGTATCTGGTGTAATGGCCGGAGCTGGTATTATACTGTCTTCAGTTACAATCATAGCTCCGATTGCTGTTCCAATTTGTATATCCGCGGTGACAACAATTGCTGGGGTTGCAAATGCAATCACTAAAAAATTATCATCATGTTCTCAGGGAAAACTCAACGAGTATACAGTAAAACATCAAATAGCATCTAACGGTTACTCGCAATTATCCTCGTTGATATCATCATCGATTGATGATTCATTAATTACCGAAGGCGAGTTCTCCACGATGGTACGTATTTATGATTCCGCGGTATCAAAATTAGAAATTGTAAACAATGATAATAATAATAATGTCACTCGAACTACTTCAACGAATAGCAGAAAATACCACTCCGGTACAAACAAGCATGATATCAATAACCTCAACAAATCCACAATTTAGTGTGAATTTCCCTTCTCCGATTCCAGTGAAAGAAATTGCATTAGCTAAATTACGAGTATACCATAGTTGGCCCAATATTAGATCGGTTGCATTTGGCGGGCTGAAACCCAATAATTCGCTGGTGTTCTCGTATAAGAATAAAGACGACGGTACCCCAGACTGGAACGTTGTTTCTATACCAACTAGGTCGTACCAAATTGAACAAATTGATGCTGAATTAAAACGTAGAATAAAATCGATTACTGGAAAAGAATAGAAAATTGCTATTAGAGTTCATCAACCGACGTTATCATCCGCGATTGAAATAAGCACAGAGGGATATGTCGTAGATATCTATAACAGCTCGTTAAGAACAGTGTTGGGTTGGCCTGAAATACCACCTCGACAAGTTAACATACCACCTGAGCCACAAAAATTAGATTATGTTACTGACAGAATAAAATCCGATAATCCAGTAAAAAGTTGTAACGAATACACCAAGTTGATTTTTTTTTCACTGGAATAATAGAAAATTGCGTCAGATATTATCGAACTCGACAAGATAATATCACTGAAAATTTCACAGCGATGAATAATGATTTTTCGCTGTTGTTAATATCTCTTAAATCCGGTACTCTCACCCGAGATGAATTTATCAGCGTCGTAGAAACATGTTATAAAATCATCGATGACATGGAAACATATCATTTACAAATTATTCAAGAGGTACTCGGTGACACTAATCCTAAAACGAGAACAGAGTTTGCGACAGCATATAATATACGCGTAGAAGATATTAACACATTTAAGCTACCCGGATATAATATCTCAGAACTACAAAAATCTCTCAATGATGCCATCGATGAAGGTTTCAAAAAAATCCACGACGCATGGAAGAAAACAGCAACACAACCACAGACAACAATCCTCAAACATAATAATGATCCAGATGGCGGTGGTAGGCATATTGCCCCACACAATGTAAATATTTCATCGGTGATTGCGCTCAATTTAGTATGTGATGTTATCGAAGTAAGCTATCAAAAAAATCTCGAGCGATCAAATCAAGCTCAGCAGGGATATATTTCATACTCTTTTGCACCAACAGCTCCACCCGGATTTCTAATAATTGAGGACCCAACTAATCCAGTCTATATGCGATGTCATAATAATTCGCTAACGAGAATTAATTTTAGACTCACTGACCAGTCCAATAATCTAATTGATCTACAAGATGATGTGTTAGCGATTAGTCTGTTTGTAAAGTCGTAAACCATTTTCGTCATGGATAATTTATTAACCCTGCATCGGCTAGGGCGCAATGGCGTCATTTTTTTTGCTGGAAAATCCCTTAGGAAGCGTTATTTTGCCGAAAGGACAGCATTTGTAGGAAGCCTTGGATTAGCGAATGGACGCCTGGAAAAAGTTGTAGGATTCACCCCGTCTGCTGCTCCGATTGTTGAACAGTTTTCCAGGCTCTTTACCATTCTGCCGAGTCGTTCTTTTCAGCACACGTTCATCCACGACGATGGCACGGGCACATCTGGTCTCAATACTCGTTTTGGTGCTGCGAACTTTGTCGACCATAAACACCTTTTTGCGTCCTGTCCCTTAAGGAAGAGGAACGTGGGCCAAGAACAGTGTCATTGTTTTATCGGTGATGTGAAACTTGTCATTGGATTGTTACACTTTGGAAGGTGTCATTCTGATGGGCTGCTAAACTCGATCCAAACGGGAGACTTCCAATTTTCGTGATGAATGGAAAATCTTAAACAATCGCCTTCTTTGGCTTGACATTGCTGTTTTAGTATAGTTAACAAAGAATCCCATAACTCGGTAATGAACCCCTCTGCATTCTCCAAAGGTACGTTGGATTTGATAATCTCTAAACTTCAACGCGTACGTGTAAGCCGTAGTTCTATATTTTCGAGAGTAACGCTTTTCCGTCTCTCGAAAGTGGTTGTACTTTTCAGGGTTTACTGGTGAACTTTGCTTGGACATCGATTCTTTAGGTCGGGATTCGGGCTCACCCATGTCATCTACAAAATCACTGGCATGAATCTGAGCCAAGACTTAAGCTACTGTGCGTGGCAATAAATCACGTTTTTATCTCTTATTTGTTCTCCTTGAAAAACGAAATTATGCGATCGTTCCATATTGACTGCAATAAGTCAACGGACTACATTTTAATGGCTATGATATATATATTTTTTATGTCAGAGCAGTGTATATATGAAGGGTCAGTGTCTACCCTTCCAGTATTCCAGCCTACACCAATTGAACTTCTGATCAGAGCTTTGCGTGGTGTCATACAGAAGTTTTCTTTAGACAAACCAACGGACTACTCCTCCTCCTTTCGAGATAAGAAGAAAGACATTGGGCTACAGGTGCCAGAAGAGACAAAAGTCAAGATACATGTTATCATTGTAAAGAGAAATGACATTGGTCTCCAAACTGCCCTAAAAAAACAACAGGAGCAGGAGGAGGGGAGAGGGGTTCTGAACAGGAAATATAAGAGGTACCCTCCCCAAAGGAAGAACCCCGACGTGTTCAGAAAGACAAGAAAAGAAGACGAGACGATAGTAGCAAAGGTAAAACATGTGATAGTGAAACACAGAAAGAGTGAACAAATTAAACCACAGGAAAAATCCTTGAACTTGTTAATGTTGTATTGTGTTTTGCTGTGTTGTGATTTTGGATTGGATCATTTGTACCAGAACAGACCAGACAGAAAAAATAAGTGTCTTTTGGTTTTCATATTTTAGAATATGGACCTACACACACACACACACACACACACACACACACACACACACACACACACACACACACACACACACACGCACATCATGGGGTAAAAAGGGATTTTAAGTTTTTATTGATTTTGGCAAAATGAATACTCTCTTAAGCTGAAAAACTGGAGTTTAACTCTATAACAACAAATAACAACAATACTCAGTGTTCACCGCCTCACTCGTAAAATAGATGCATATATCTACTAAAATAAATCTTTGACAACCTCTATGTATTTTGTGTGATTTGCAATATCTGTAGAAGCGAAATATATCTTTGAAATAGTGGTTGAATGTAGATTATTTAGTCATGCCAGGTCTTTTTAATATGACGTTTTGAGATGAATCATTTCCCTTCCAACGTCACTGATTTGGATAATAGTTTTTAAAAAATGAGTTAAAGATCTTTGAATAAAAACCTTACTATCAGAAGAACAAAGAAGTCATCCATTTATAGCAAAGAAGGTTTAGTTCATGCTGCAACAAACATGTATTGCAGTAAAAGTCTTTCCACATGGTCTAGAAACAAGTTTATGATGTAAAAAATGATCATTGTGAACTTCACTCTAGCACGTGGATTTTATTACTTCATGATACTTTCCTAATACGAATAAAAATTAATCCAGGAAGTGACAATAACCAAATGGAGTTAGTAGCTATTTTTAGAGATGCACATGTGAAATAGGAACAATATGTATACTCTCTAACCCATATGACACCCATCAAACATACACAAAAAAGTAAAAAACGGTTATATGAATTATACCTAAGATATAGAAGGTCTTTTTTTAAATAACCAGTATAAACAGTTGGGAAACTCGTGGGAATTTGTTTCTTTAAAATTTTAACCCTATACAAAATACAAAAGATTCGAGCGCTACCAAAGGTGAACCTAACTTAACAGTCTTTTTCTTGAACAATTAATACAATTGTCCCCTTCGTACTGAATTTTCCAGTCCGTTGTTTTATCTCTGTGAAACAAATGTGGAATAACGTAATAATTTATGTCCTAAATTGTATAGAATTCCTTAAACTACAGTTCTTTGTTGACAATTTATTTTTATTGTTATATAAGCGGAATGTTAGGATAAGATTCGCGGCAAAGTCTAAATAACAAAATACATTTGGAATTAAACAGGAATCACTTGAAATAAATTACATAAAATCATTGTTCACTAAATTGCTAGTTATTGACTATAGCTGCAGAAAACCACATTACCCATTTCCAATTCGCCCTCAAGGAATACTTATAAGCAGAATCGCACAATGTTAGTAAATACAAGTCGTTATTTAGAAATCGCTGGCCTTCTCTTGTCATCTTTACACCTGCTCATCAAGACACTGCAATAGAGGAATCACTCAATAATTACACCCACCTTCGGTTATTAGATAACACTTCCGGTTAAATTAATTTTTTTGGCTGAAACAAAAAGTCTTTGTTGAGAAGCAGTTGACGCACAAGTTTGAAATCCCGCCTGTGTTATCTGCATAACGCTTTAGCTGCACACCATGTCAAATATTGTAATCGTATACGACAGAGGACCGCCTTTCGAAACGTCCTTCGCTCACGTGTGTATTGTTGTGTTTTAGGAAAGAGAATCTTTATTATTGACTAATTGTCCAAGTAAATTATGTTGATATGATTTAAATTTCACCTAAACCGTATTTGAAGCTCTTGAAGCCAATATAAACCGCTATTTCTGAAACCAATATTTCATAATATTGCAAACAATTGTTCCACAATCGAAGCAAACATGGTACAAAATTATGACTAATTGACAATAATCTGCAACGGTACTAAAGCTGGATGTAAAATTTTATTATGATCTGAAAATCTTTCTGATTCCCTTTATTATTATTATTATTATTATTATTATTATTATTATTATTATTATTATTGTATTAAATATTCTAATACTATTTTCTGCTGAAAATCCATGGTATTTCCATTAAGTGAGTACATTACATCACTCCTTTAAATTACTCGCAATATTTAATACAAGGCGAATTTTGAATAGAAATATTCTGCACAATCTCCGCCATGGATCTCACTGCATGTTCAGATAAATTCCTATTCCTGTTTTCGCGAAACGTATCTAAATCAATTCTCACGGAAAGAATTCGTCGCAAGATATGAGAGATTAATAAATATAATGTTTGCATAGGGAGAGGGTAAGAAACGTCTAGTCAGAGAGAAATGACGTGTCTAAGGGACGAGACCTACCGAGTTCCTACTATAAATATTACTCCATTAATATTAGATTTCGTTATCCTGTAAACACACTTGGAAAAGATTATGTTTTCTCACCTATTACAAGCGAATGTATTTATTTCAGCTAAAAGTGTGTGCCATAAGTAAGAGTTGTTCTTTGCAATATATACACTAATGATTTCAACTGAATAGGGTGACGAAGGTTACACATAAAGATATAAACCGCAAAGTTAAATTAATTTACGTAGCGCGAGGAGAACCTCTGAATTATCTTATGTATGACCGATTCTGATTCTAGCAATGACAACCTCCTCCCTACGGATAGCTCTGTAGGAAGGAATCCATTCTCCCAGGGTTGGTTTGATGGCATGAAGTTTGTCATTGACTGCATCATCCCATGACGCCTACCACTTCTGACGTAGGTACTTTTTGATACAAGGTTAAAAATCAGTAAAAGGTAATTTAAAATCCGATGGTTCTTGGGATAGAGCCATCTTAGCAGCCCGGTCTGCTTCTTCATTACCTCTAATACCAATATGGCTAGGTAGCCAACAGTATACTATATTGTAGGACCTACTAAGCTCCGAGTTTTTGACGAGAATATTTACTAGTAATGGATTATCCAGTTTTCTATGGTGTAGCGACTGAAGCACTGACAGCGAGTCACAGAAAATAATACTATTTAAAAAATAGCATTATTATAATAGCATTACCCACTCCCACATACTGAAAGGTGAAGATCCACCAGAGTGCGTTTCTTGCAATGAGCCATTCACTGTTAAACACTTTATGACCGAGTGTTCCGACCTGCAACCTACACGTGTCAAATACTATAATGTACATGACATGAAGGAACTTTTTGATACAATACAAATCACTTGTATTTTAGATTTCCTAAAGGAAGTAAATCTCTATTTTAAACTATAACTTGTATGCCATCACCTAGAATATTTTTATCTAATGCAAATATCACCTCTTATTTACAACATCTTGTCATCAACATACACCATTTACATCTCCCGTTGATTGGGAAGCTTCATATGTTCCTGTTACCAACATCTTACCATTTTATATTTAACTATTATGGTTTTTTATATCGCTGGTCGATTTTAAACCTTTCTTATATTTGAACATCTAACCTATTTTATGGCGCTAAATAGCCTAAAAGTGCTCGTGCGCCGTTAAAATTCAAGCAAACAAACTGAATTATCTTATCTGATGGACCTATCAAGTGACTTCTAAAGTAGATATTTCAGATATATGGCATGCGATCACGAATATATGAGTATTGCCAATGATAGGGTTTATAAGAGCTATCGGCGTTAACGTAAAAGGCAGAGATCCAGTAATGACTGGCCGTGGAAATTAATTTCATTGCGTTTTGTAGTCTTGTCCGTATCAGTTAAGCTGTTTCGCTGGCCTACAATTTGTTTCAAGTTGTCTGCTTCTTATATAAAATGTGCTATTTATTATGGATTTTGATGTGCTGAATTCAAATATGACAACTAAAACGACTGATTTGCTACTTTTCCAAGATATTTTTTTAAAGACTTAATGCATATGCATATTGTGTAGATAGTGGAGTTTTATTCATACATTGTAAACCTAGGTCTTTTCATGTGTTTATAATCACTTTACATGATAATATTTCACCTGTTCGGTTTATATAACGCTTGAAAAAAACAGTAAAAGGGTTATATCAATACAGTTTAATATAAATCAAAAGGCCAAAACACTATTATGTATATATAAGTATATAGTTTAATCATTATTCAGTATCTACTCTGCGCCTCTTTGTCTCTTGTATTCATTAAATGGAGCATCTCGTGTCACTGTCCAGCAATTGTCTGCAAACATGGACGGGCTCCACTTAACATGATAGCGTTTCTCCATTTTTGCAATATTTTGGTGAAATCGCTCGAAGTGCTCGTCGCTCACTGCGCCGCAGTTCGATGGGGAAACATATCTAAATGAGAGTACGAAAACTGTATCTTTACTGACTTGTTGCAACCAATGCTTTGGTATGCCTTAGGAGGTTTTACACCGATTCCCTGCAGGTGTCTGCATTGTTGTTTCCGAAAAAAATGTGTTGCCACTAGCTGGAAGGCTTTCGATTTCCATCATTTCCTTGCCAACTAGCTCACCGTCAAATACATCATCTCGAAGAAGTTCACGAATCTGAGGACCCACAAAGTCACTTTCATTTATCTTCGCTTCGCTTAACCTTGTAAAATATTACACGGAGGTACATTAAAGCTGCTATTTGTTTTATCCATGGCCTTGACAAAGTTCTTCATCAAACCCAGCTTGACGTACAAGGGTGGTAACAAAATCGTCCTTGATCCTACAAGTGGTGGATGCTGAACACTCCCCGACCTTTGTCACGGAATTGTGTATGACTTGTATCAATATGTATAAGTGGTCAAACATGTACTCGGGTTTCGCTGCCGCTATCGGCTCTAGTTATTTCGAAATACTGATGCGACTCAACCCATTCTACATGTGCAAATTGCCTGCAGTTTAAAAATCTAAGTACCTAGCTGCGCATATCAGTCACAGCTAGTGTATATTATAGAGCAATCCTCTGTAAACTTTACATTATAACGAGTCTTGTCAGAAAGCTTAACACTTTACGGAAGTAGACTCTTCAGCTAAAGAGGTAATTTAAATTTAAGATTGTGTTCTTATCGCTATTCGTTTTATATGAGAGAATTGTTTCAATATACATGTATCAGATGTTTTAGTATTTATTCTAAATTATACAGAGTAAATACCTAGGTTATACAGCGCCATGATATTAGAAATACTATAGTCTGCTTCGATGTAGCTATTTGATGTAACCGAACAGACAAATCGAATTTAATTATACGCTGCATGCATTGAACGTTTAATGTAAATGGGTGACTAATTCATGTGCGCGCATGCACAACATATATGAATGTAGAAGTACTTAACCGTGTTTAGTTGTTTTAATTTTAGCTGCCGTGTGTATGGTGTCGTGTGTATGCTGTCTTATATATGCCTTATATATATATATATATATATATATATATATATATATATATATATATATATGGTTGGGTGATGTGAAGTCGCAGAACTCTGTGTGGTTTCTTGTGACGTATACGCTGTGTCTGGTGACGTTGATTCGGAAGAGTGTACTGGTGTTCTCGATGCGAGGGACCAAGCCTTCGCGACCATCGGGTCTGTATTAAATGTGAGGGCTCTCAAGGGATCCTTCAAACAGACAGGGAGGAGTGGACCATGCGTGGCGACTCATTGACCATTGACTAGAGCGGGTGGAACGGAGATACATCTTGGACGTCAAATTGTCGCCACGATAGTTATATAATACGTGTTCCATGTTATTTATTTTGCTATCTGAGCAAACATTTCACATTTACATATCAAAATTGTTATTTGAACAATAAATTGATATATTCATAATTTCACCTTTACATTGCTAAATCGTTACTTAAACGATAAAATCATAACTTACATGCCTTTACCTTGTTAAATCGTTATATGATCGATATAACCAAAATTACAGGCATTTACATCTCAGTCTCATTATACGAGCGATATATTCGTAAATTCATACATATACTTGATCGGGTGAGAAGACGTTATTCACGTTAGTTTTTAATTCCATTTGTTAAAATCATCCTTTGAGTGATTTTCTTTGAGCTACTTGTTGTTGATAGTTCCATGTTAGGAACTTTATAATTTTCCTTATCTTTTGTTTATAATGGTGTCAAATTTGTTTATATTTAAATTACGTTTATAAATAAACATCGTATTATCGCAGTTGCTTTCGTTGTCTTCACTAATCCAGTTCCAACCTGGCTTCATCCTGTGCCACCCTTCTCAAATGACTGTCGCAGTGGCCAGTCGTGTTGTGGTTGTAGGAATCTCTCGCACGACAATGTCATTCGTAAAGAAAACAGCATTACTTTGTGTATCCAGTCTACATACCAAGCCAGAGAGCAAGAACCTTCAAAATCGCCAAAAAGCTGCCACTGATGTTGGTCATAGTTTATGCACCTCAACAGTTGTGTCATGTTTTCGTTGGTTTCTTTGATATAGACTGCATGACCGACTTGAATTGATTGCAAATTGCCAATATGTAGCAAAACAGATTTACGACTCGTCTTCGATAAATCAATCAACAGTCTCCACCTATCTGGATCACAAGCTTTGTTGAGGAAACCATTTATGTTGGTACAGGCTATAAGGCTAATATTATAAATCCCTGACAAGATCATTTAGTTCACCTTGTGTGTTATGTGGCGCTGGCGGGAGGAAATATGGGTCATGTAACATAGATAGTTCAAGACTCTTCCTTTTCCTCGTATGACTCAAGTGAGAATGATCCTGGTGAATCAGAAACCGACAGTCCTTCTCCGTGGGGTAATGGGCGTATAGCTGATGGAATGTTTAGATAATTCAAAGTCCACATTTTCTACTTTGACTCACCTTTCCCAACGCGAGGCACATCCAGAAGTAACAATTGCTGATAGGCTCTGTTGGATCTTTTCAAATCATTGGCACTGAAAAAGGCATAGATTTCCTATTCCTTCTTAACCACTGGCAAAGATTTGATACATACGTCTTACAGGAAGCAATATACTTACGTGGAATACACAAAGCAACGGATAAACTTTTCGCAAAATCGGCCCGTCAGAATCAGTACGATTACATAAATGATAATGGATGAAATATGTGGAGTGTCTTCTTTACAGTGGTGTACGTTATGAGTGACTGACTGCACAGATAGATTCAGAAAATTAGATCGGAGTCATCGAGCTGTTAGATTGCGACGGGCGAGAGTTAGGTACCTTGTGTTATATGGTGAGTGTATACATTACCACGAGGCCATCATTGATGACATCGACAAAAATGTTTCATCAATCGTTGGAAAGAGGAAAGAAGAGAACACTACCAATGCAGGTACTGTTAGATACTTGGTAGTTCAAATTTATATTTCCACGTAGAAATCGTTTCATTGATCGAGCTGTATTCCAACGCCAGCCTTGGATATTGATAACCATGAAAAACGATGATTACCGGTTTCTTGAATGGAAGATCTTGTCAGTGATGAATCAATGAGCAATCATACGGATTACTCTCGAAAATACCGACTGCTTCTGATACAGTCATCGAAGATTTAACTTTCAACACGGCGTGGTTTGAGAAGAAAATATAAAGATTCTCACGAATTCATTTGCAAATATAAAACCTTGGTTCTGAACAGAGGAATGAGTGCAATTTAAAGGCAGTAAAAACATATGGAGTAATTTAAAGAATGTATTAGCCTCAGTACTAAGTTTGGATTTGGGCTTAAAATATTTCCTGCTACAAATAGCAATGAAGAGCTTGACTAGAATCTTCTTGTAAATCTAATTAGATCTAAACCATAATCTGAATTCTCCTTTTATCTATTTTAACGATCGATACTCATGGGGACTGTAGCAGTGCTAGTTAATGTATATGAAACATTTCTTTAAAACACAAATCGATTTTAAATTTCAAAATTTAAATTATATAAAGGCAAATGTTACGCTCCAGCTGCATTTAAAAAAAAAACAAATCAAAACATAAATAATAGTTTGCTACGACTCTGATATTGCGTTATAGATGTACAAATGTATGTGATCATCGAGCACGCATTATTTATCTTACGCAGCTTATCCTTTCTTCTTCTGGAAAAACTTCATTTCCAATGCCCTTCAGAAATCATATTGCCCTTCATAACTCGTATTGTCAATTGACCTATGATGTTTATCATAATTCGTATTGCAATTTGATCGATTGGTCTTGTATTTGGAATACCTTAATCATAATTCCTTCTGACTATTGCTCTATATGACAAATATTTGGAGTTCTCATCAGAATTCCTATTGTGCAATGATCTATGTGTCACGTATTTGGAACATTCTTAATTTTTATTGTATTAAAGATTGATGACCATTGTTTGGTCACGAGTTATGCGTTACTAAAAGCTTTGATAGTCAACATATCGAGTCAAGCCGATAAAAGAGAGGCACGCAATAAATGAATATGAATATTATTTCTACAAAAAGATTAGTTAGAATATTGAAGCTTATTGATGAGTGTATTCTCCCTTGTGTTTGTCTCTTTAATAACTAGGATGAATATCAAAAATATTGTATGGTTTTAAGAATCTCGTTCTTTTACCATCATTAAACGTCCTATGCCAAACAAATATTTATTAACTCTTTTCAGTCATTGTTAAAACTGTCTGCTGGAGAGTATGACAAGGAACTCCGTTGATTGTTTTTTCTTTTTTCTATTTTATTGTTTGTTATTTGTTTTCTTCAGTTAAACGGTAGTTTTGACTCATTCATTTAATTTCTAGATACAGTAATTACACGAGAACCTGTCGCTTTTTACAGCATACCATAGAGACCTTTGAGGAATATTACAGATCGATTAATTTTAAGGCGGATGCCTCTAGCACCTTTTTTCAGTACCGGTTTTGTGGCATGCTTTTGCAAATTGATCTATGTACTCACAATTACTTTATATCGAATATGAATATATGAAATGTGCACCAGGATTTGTCATCGATATAAACATTGTAAATGGTAAATTCACTATCTTTTTATTATAACCGTCTAACTCCAAAGACATTACCATAGAAAATATTCTAGCTGTTTCGCTGTATTGGAGACGGGAGGTTTGTAGCTTTCCTGCCCCCCCCCCCCGTATCTGTACCTGCTTTAATGAATGATAAGAGAAATCAGTCACCATAACGTATCTCACGGATACTGAGCCATTTGAAGAAAAAAAAATAGGTATGCTCAGAAGGTATGCATTTTGTTTTAACTTGTAATTATTGATGTCCTCAAACATTTATTTTCAAAGAAGAGAGAAAGACACAGACAAAACGAGATCATGGATGAATTAGTATTTCGAAACCAGTTTCTCGTTGCATCTAGCCTAACGGTAAATATTCCATTAGACTCCTGCACCATACATAATGTATTAAATAGGGAGGGGGTCTTCGTAACAATTTAGGAGATTAAGGATAAATTCTTCAGCAGATAACCTTATAAATGCATCATAAATTAGATAACAAGCAGTTGAATCAATCGATTATATTAGAGGACGGTAACGAAAGTAGAGGCCGACCGAAATTCGGTTTCGGTTTCGGTTTCAGCGCCGAAAGTTGGCAAATGACCACTTTCGGCATAGTTTCGGTTTCGGCCGAAGCCAAAAAGTTAGCTTTCGGTTTGCTTTCGGTTTCGGCCGAAACTGATATTGACTTTCGGTCATCATCCGAAGATCTATTTTAACTTTCAGAATGCAACGCTAGTGCTGCGTCTATTACTCTGTTTGTCGGCCGGTCAGTCGCGCTAGGCAATTTGACATTTAGCGAAGTTCCCTTAATGCAGGTTCTGAATGATTACTTCTGTATTCGTTTTTAATTAGTGTGGCATTGCATCATGACCCAGGCCTGTTTAATAAATCTTGTGTTCGGCAACTTCGGTTTATCTTTCGGTTTAGGTTTCGGTTTCGGCGAAGGTGTAGGTAAACTTTCGGTTTCGGCCAAAAGTCAATTTTTAACTATCGGCCTGGTTTCGTTTTCGGCTGAAACCAGAAGTTTAGTTTCGGTCGGCCTCTAAACGAAAGCATCAAGACAATAAGTGTTCTTTAAAATGCATTACCACTGTAAACTGGAAAAGGTGGTATTGTACTAACTAACCATGACTTATCCACCTAAGGTGTACAATGTTATAGCTTACAATTCCCCAGAAACTGACCTAAATGCAAACATTCACCAAACTAACTAGGTAACATGGTGTTATCCTCACAAAGATGCAAGGATTCACCCATTTGCTTACCTTATCTGAGAAACAGACCTGAATCATAATATCAGACTTGATTATTGTCACATATGGCTATAAAATAGGTTCATGTGACCTTTCATGGTATGTTGGTATTATACTATCTTCCGTTGAATAAGTCTTTAATCAGGCGTATCTTGACATTTGTGCATGTTGTGTGATATCCCTATGCAGAAGAAGGATACGGTTACTACAACGTCAAAAGGAGAGCAACACGAATGGCAGTGTCTAAAATTAGTATATAAAGTAATGGACCCTTTGCTCCGGGAATAAAGATAGAATCAAGGAGATATTATTAATTTGTGCAAAGTATTCCACAACATGAAAAATGCCATGTCAATATGTTATCTGTGATAACACCTTAAACTCTTTTTTTTTAAAATAATACTAATACTTGAAACGATATCCATGAAGTTGTGGAGATCGAATGAACGTAATAAACACGTAGTGCAAGCAAGATGAAATATTTCTGTAATGTCACACGCACAAACACACATACTTAAATGTAATCTTCTTTGCTTATATACACATAAACAAAATGAAAACAAATAGTGTATCTTAACTGTAGTCTCATACCTGTCGATAAACACAAAAACAAGGCACAACATGAGAAAGGAAAGAAGGAAAATGGAAAAAACTAATTCGCTCTCATTTAGCATTAATACTATCAGCAACACAGTTATGACCAAGTTTAATGGCCCTTTAATGTATCTAACATTTGATAATAGCATCTTGTTGTTGAAACTGACAGCATTTGAATCAAGTGAATCAAGATTATTCTTTCTCACCCAAGCGACCATTTTTTTTAAAATTGTTTTTTCTGTATTAAGCGGTTTCTGATAAACCATACAAATAAGATGTTTCACCTAAAACACTGAAGTGCAAATTTTTCAAATTTAAAAAAACAAAGAAAACCTTTCGTTTAGTGGCATGAAAATCAAATAAAATCATTTTCATTTACTTCGGTTTATTCAGTTCACAAAGCAGATTTTTTAGCGCTGACGTGAGAACTATTTCCTCGGGACGGACGGCTAGGTAACTAGATCAAGATAACTCTGCTTTAAGCATTAGGCATCATAAAAACCAAACATTCGTTGATTTAAGCTAAAAGACAAAATGTTGATACAATGTTGATGCAATCGGTAATAAAACCATGTATGCCAAGTTGTACTTCATGGCATGGTCAATAATCAATAATGACCAAAACGCTATATCTCATACACATCGTTCAACTTTTATGAAAGCTACTAAAATCAAAACAAACTACTAACAAAAATCTTGTGTGAAATTTCTAACCCATGCTAGCTGATTAAAACTACTTTTGAATGATGATATAAAATTCACATTATGGATACACAAAGCGACAACGCATCCAAGCAATACAAAGACAATATACAAAATGTACAAGTGATTCATTTACCAAAAATTCAATGGAATTAATTTTATTCGGACAGGTTAATATAGAAATGAAAGAGAAAAATAGAGTCTTCACCTTCGAGACCTCTGGCATCTAAATTGATCATTGTACCACTTTAGCTAAACCGATTATTCGGTTAGTCTACTCAAAGCATTAGAGCGCGACCACGGGCCCTGGAATAAGAAACAGCCAGGTATCTCCAATTCTTTTTTAAACAAAATTTTATTTTAAAAATGAATAAGTACACATCTACAGCCACCCCCACCCACCCCGTTGTCAGCCCTGAGTCTTCGTGA
>JAQISU010000180.1:167500-177500 GCA_029339505.1 Unio delphinus
ACATGCGAAATACCACAACATTTTCCTACGTTTAAAACTTACGAAAACTGTATGGATAAAATTACGTTGCATCGTGAAACGGGACCCTGCTTCACTCAGGTGATATCGCGCGTCCAATTAACGGTAAAAACTTCTTAATGCAAATTACCTGTCAAATGTGCATTACAGATTGTCTAGTCTTGGGCCTCCTGGACGTGCAACTTAACTACACACAACAATCATACCAACAATCCCCAGTAATCAAATAATTAACAGCAACAACAAAAATAATCTGGAGCCACACAAAACAAAATGCAAATCTATTTGTAAATAGAAACACGTACAGCTTAATATCAATACTGAAATGTGTTAGACTCGATAATATGAGCGGCAATTATGTGCAGAACCAATATTTACAACTGTACTTGAATTTTACAACTGTAATTTACCTATGCTGTATTCAGGTGGGTAATTGAAAGGCAAACGAATATTTAATAATATCGCTAAAAATGGTCGGTAACTGCGTAAAGGATAGAGATAAATATGCATTACTCAAGCCGTATTCACGATTATGATTACTAGGAAAATATAAAATCATCGCTGACATCATCCTTATATGATTATCACTAAGTGCAGTAATTTAAATCTGTATGGTTATAACTTACCTAAATTCAGAAGGTATCTTCATGAGATGTGTATTATGTATTATTTGCTAATATATTTGTTAAGGGCAAATTTGAATATTTGGTTTCAATCATATATATATATATATATATATATATATATATATATATATACAGATGTCATTATTTCATTTTTTTTAATTCACAGAAGGAAAAATGGCTCACAAATTTAATTCAGGTAACCTTTTATAAAGATATTTTGATTCTTGATTTCCCTAAAACACTTCTGCATACATAGCATGACCACGTACACAATTTGATGATTAAAGCAAGTGTACAGACTCAGTTTCAGTCAATGTTCTTTCCATATGCTAATTAACTTGTTTAAGTTTTGATTGTGTTGTCTGAAAGACTTTATAGTTCAGTTTCTGCCTCTCGGTACGTATAAATAGAAGAAATATAAACGCTTTTAAGTGTACCTTGAAAATGTATTTAGCTTGCTTGATTAATTCTCATAAAGATGTAAATAAGAAAATATGTTTCCCTCATTTATACGCCGTAAAGGATTTAAAATACCCTAATAGCTTTTTGTCGTAAAGGTGGGTTCTTCTAATTAGACGCGCGCGCCATGCATCGTGTAGCCACGTGCGCACAAAAGGTCTTACACACTGACATTAAAGGATTTCGGAATCTGCCCACCAGGCTTATGACAATTGTAATTCCTTTTTATTATCAATATTGTAACTCAGAGAAGGGTGAAGAGAAACAAAGATGTGCAAACTTTACTATGCAACCAACAAAAAAATTAAACACTTTGTAAAATATGATTCGCGATGTTAGATGATAGCATTGAGTCTGTACATCAGTTTTACGGTTCATACTTCACTAAACATATATAGAAATAAACTGCTCAGTCATTAAAGTTTCAACAAATTATTTGAAAAAATGAATCCATTATATTATATAACTGTAAATTAATGCATACAAACTAACAAATATTATGCGTAAATCGCTAACAACCAATCAGAAAGCAATTATAAAACGTAATGAGCAAACAACCAATCAGGAAAGAGCGTTCAATACCTGGTAGCAAGGCACAAAGCAACCCATTGTCAGTAAACTCCTCTTATGTGTGCCTGTTATCCAAGTTCCAATATACTGGTTAGACCAAGCTGGATGACTGTTTCCAGCTGGTGAAAACATTAGGTTCACTTGGGTCGTTTCCTTAATAATTCTTTAAAAATGTCAAATTATTTTATCATATGATCTTTTGGGAATTAGGGTAACATGTTTGGGTTTTGTGGTTGTTTCCTTTCCCAATAAATATATTGTCCCAAACCAGAATAATCAGTTCACATCATTTGTTTTTACCATCACACTCCAAGATCTCGACGGATAAGAAAAACTTCTAAGCAGGAAAATAATAATAATAATAATAATAATAATAATAATAATATTATATAATAATAATAATAATAATAATAATAATAATAATAATAATAATAATAATAATAATAATAATGAGGACTACACTACAGAACAACAAATGACAAAAACAATGAAATTGGAAAACATAAAACATACTGAAAACATATAAAATACAAAACATGATTAGGTCGCTAAGTTTGTCCCTGCAGTCGAAACAGGAGAGTCTTAAGAGCGCTCTTAAAAGGGACCACTGTGTCTTTGTGTCTAATTTCAATGGGCAATTCGTTCCACGTCGCCGGGCCCTGGTGTGCAAACGAACGTTGTCCATATGACTTTGTTTTCACCTTGGGAACAATGAGTATACGATTATCAGAAGACGAGCGTAAGGATCTAGCTGGTGTATACACATGGGTGAGGCTGGATAGGTATGTTGGACTGGAGTCTGTCATTGAAATAAAGCACAAAGAACAAATTTTGTGTTTGATTCTATATCGAATTGATAGCCAATGTAGGGTACAGAGCAGTGATGAGGTGTGCTCTGATCGAGGTACTCTAAAGATGATCCGTGCAGCTGTGTTTTGAATTTTTTTGAAGTTTCTGGAGTTTATATTGTGACGAACCAGACAGAATTGAGTTACAATAGTCCAGTCTTGAAAGTACAATGAACACACAAGTGTTTTAGTGGCATCAACTGAAAGATATTTACGAATGGAACTGATGCGTCTCAATTCAAGATATGTATCCTTGCATATGTTCATGACATGTTGGAGCAATGTGAGAGTACTGTCTAGAGTAACACCTTGGTTCCGTACTGACTGTGAGAATTTAATGTTGGTCCTGCTGATATTTATTGTCTGAGGTAAAGGATGTGAATGAGAAAGTCTTTTTGTTGTGATCAGAATAGCCTCAGTTTTATCATCATTCATCTGCAGCTTGTTACATGTCATCCATGATTTCACATCAGAAATGCACTTCTCTACTCCATGGATGGTAGCATCAACTTCAGTTGGGTGGCTAGACTTGTATATTTGGGTGTCATCAGCATACAGTTGGTGCGACATTGGGTGATGATCTGTGTCTTGAGAGCGGCTGAGTGTACAGAATGAAAAGAACAGGTCCAAGAACAGATCCCTGTGGAACACCACAACATACGTCAACTGGGCTGGAGTGTATTCCATTTGCAGATAAAATTTGTGTCCTGTTCACTAAGTAGGACTTGAACCAATGTAAGGCTATATTCTGAATGCCAAATACATGCTGGAGACGGTGAAGTAATATATCATGGTCTATTGTGTCAAATGCTGCAGATAAATCCAGGAGAGTGAGGACTGTAATCTTTCCACTATCCAAAGCAGAGAGAATGTCACTAAATACTTTCAGAAGAGTAGTTTCCGTACTGTGGCAAGGGCGATATGCAGACTGTACATTGCTAAAAAGACTGTTGGAATTCAAATGAGATACAAGATGAGTTAGAACAACCTTTTCTAAGATCTTTTTATATGAATGGGAGATTAGAAACTGGGCGGTAGATCTTTAAATCGTTATGGTCCATTGTTGGTTTCTTCAGCAGTGGTATTACGATGGCAGTTTTGAAAACTGATGTGAATTCCCCTGATGAGAGAGAGAGAGAGAGAGAGAGAGAGAGAGAGAGAGAGAGAGAGAGAGAGAGAGAGAGAGAGAGAGAGAGAGATATTAATAACATTAGTTAGTGATGGCAATGTTGGGTCTAAGCACTCAAGCTGCAGTGATGTCGGAATTGGATCAAGTTCACAAGACTTTGGTGCACTTTTCTTCACGATTGTCCGTACTAAATCAATAGAAACAGGCTCAAATGCTCCTAGCAGTTGTCGCTGAAAATCTGCATCATAACTGTATGGTGTCGAATCAGTTGAAATTGTGCTGTCAAGCGAATCTATAATGGTTTGTACTTTGTCATCGAAGAAATTTGCATATTGGTATGGTAGGTCTAGTGGAGAGAAGGTTGTTGGAAGTGGTGTACATTTGTTCCTTGACATTAGTTTGTTAGTTATCTCGAAGAGCTCTTTGCAGCTGGAACTCTCCGTGATCTAAGTACTGTAGTGGGATGATTTGGCTAAATGGACTATGTTTGTGACGTTCTTCTTAGCGTCTTCGTAGATTTGTTTATGAATAGTGAGTCTGGTGGAAAGCCAAAGCCTCTCTGCTTTTCGGCGATGTCTTTTAGCAGTGCGAAGCTGGTCCCTAACACTGCTATACCATGGAAAACACATTTTTATTGATACTTTGCATTTGGTGGCTGGGGCATGTTTTTCAAGCAATGAACGCAGGCAGTTATCAAGTTGTTCCGCTATTGGATGTAAGAAAGTTGTTAGGTTTTCTTGGATGTCATGCATGAATTTGGTTCTATTTATAATACAGAGGTTTCTCTTAGTAGCAAATAGAGATGGAGGGTTAGGGACTGATACGTCGAGATGGCTTACAATGCAGAGGTGATCCGATGCAAGTTCGTGGGATACAAGGGTGGATTGCAGAATATTATCATCAGGTCTATAAATAAAGCAGTCTAAAATGTGACCAAGTTTATGGGTAGGTTGGTTAACTGAATGTTTAAGATTAAAAACATGAATGGAATCTAGGAGTTTTGACATGTATGGTTTACCAGCACAGTCAAATCTCCAAGAATAAATAGGTTGCCACCTATCGAATTTCCATACTCTAGAAGATTTTGAAACTGCTCCAAAAAGAGAGATTCAGTCAGCTTGTTTTTTCTACTAGGAGGAGGACGGTAGAGACAGAAAAAAAATGGACTGACCTTTGTTCCAGTGTGAGCGTTGTGTGGCAGAAATTGAAGGTTGTGTTGAACTTAAGGCATTTGATCATGGAATTCTTTGTAATTACAGCAATTCCACCTCCGCGAGAGTTGCAGGGGAACGACTTGATGGAGTAATCGCTGGGTGTTAAATCTCACACTTAGATTCATCACCTGCGGAATGTAACCAAGTTTCTGTCAGGAAGAAGACGTCAATATTCTGGTTGTTGATAAAATTAACAATTTCTGTGCGCTTTTCCGGTGATCCTACTGATTGAGCTCTGAATAATGCAATACGTAGTGGTATCCCTGGGACAGTTGACACAACGGTTGACGATTTAAGAGGAATTTGAACCAGGTTATTAAATTTAACGGCAGAATTTTAAGTTGTTTATCCGGAAAACACCCAAAGAGACAGACAAACAAACAGAGACAGAGATATACACTGAGAGAAGAGTCACTATATTGTTTGTGGGCCTAATCAAGGAAAGAAGTAATAAACCTACTTATGATCAAGTCAAGGACAATCCAGAACAAACGGAGCAAGTCTGCCTTGGAAAGGCCAGCCTTTGACGTTCTGTGTCATTTCGAAAATATACACATTTTGGTAATATTTTCCATGAATGATTCTGAAATGTTAAAGTGTGAAAAATTTTGGATTAAAGCTTTAATTTGAACTCTAATAAAGCATCAGAAGGTAATTTCTTTACATTTTAGCTGTTAGGTGGAGTGGTTATTGCTTAAGTCTTTACAATAATATAAATATATTCCACACAGCTTGAGTAAGTACCTCTAAGGACTTTGCTCCTAAAGTTTTATATCAAATTATATATATATATATATATATATATATATATATATATATATATATATATATATATATATATATATATATATATATATATATACATACATACATACATACACGGAGGTCCTCAGCTATCCCCAATACGACAAAGTTAAATTTTAAATACATAAATATGGAGTAGAACAATTACAAAGTTTATGTGACGATTGATCGAATGGTCCACTATGCGCCGTTTCTGTGATTATTTAAGTGAATGTAATGATTGGAAACTCTTAAAAATATCGAGTTCGAATCTTTAGGGAATGTTATTTTATTATTTGATTTCATGCCAGATCTTTTTTATTGTGAAAAAATATAGTCAATAATTATTGTGTTTTCTTAGAACTAATACTTTCTACAAATAGGTGCATACCAATGTCAATTCTTAAAGATTCGACATTCTATGTTGAAAGCTGAACCAAAGAAAATAAATCATCCACAGTCGATTATACTAATTAAGTGTGACATAATTCAACAGTTCCAGAAATAGCTTTCAATGTAGTTGAAACAGCTCACATACATTTGTGTTTTTTTTAAATTTCTATTATATTTTACAATGGCGGAAAATAATATCCGAAAACGGAAATATAAGATGAGGTTCTAATGATAATTCACCTCTCATCGTTACATAGTTTTACTAATTTAAGTTTTCTGGCCATGTTCACTGATACAGCTGCTGTATCCGTATAATGTTTCTCCTGTAATTTAACATTGATCGTTTTCATATTACAATTACACACGGAATATATTTATTCCCACAGCTGTCACCTCCTACAAAATATATACATATTTGTAAAACAAGCAATACATGTCATATTATTCAGACAAAGATTACTCGCGGTCAATACCAAACAGCTGTTGCAACTTAATTTGTAAATTTCCTTTCCATTTTTTTTATTTTACATTTGAATCTACATTGGGGAGGGGAGGGGAGGGGAGGGGGAGTTCCGTATAATCCACCACTGTTCAAGCTTAGAATATAAAAGAACTAAGTTTTGGCCGAAGTGATGCTTACTTGATTTAGTCGCACAATATCATCGTTAGTAAAGATTGAACATTATTGCCGTGTAAAATTGTTTCCCAAATTACACAATTAATTTGCATGGCTTTGGGTGGGACAGTATTAAGCATGCGTGAATGTGCACTATTTAAGAGGCATAAATTCGAAACACAGGTTGAATAACGCAATCCAAGAGATTTCGGCGAAAAACGTGCAAAACGTTAAACGAATTTAATTTTTATTAAACATAGTTTCAGTATTTATATTTGCATGTGAAACATCGTCCTTAGAAAAACAACACACTTTTCATTCAATTTTTAATTGCATTGGATATATATATATATATATATATATATATATATATATATATATATATAGTGCTAGCTGTATTATTATAGTAAAAATTATTTATAGTGCGGAATGGCCGGTTTCATAAAGAATTTAGACGTAATAGCGAAGGACGGCGTACTAATATTTCCCCGTATAACTTTTGCGTAAAAATAAAGACAATCATTTAAATGTGTACGTTACATTTGTGATATGTCTTTCCATGCAACTATCCAAGTATAATATTAAACAGTATAAGTGTAAATCCGTAAAGTGTACAACAAGAAAATGGAAACAGTTTGTATAGTAAACTTAATAGGTTTATTTTTAAAAATCTCTTTCGCATGAAGAGCAATCGGCAGCGATGTGAATATCGTAAAATCAAGAAAAGGAAAAATGTAATTATCTATATGTGCTGTCGATACAAAATATTTTTTCAAAAGTTCTTGTTTTAATCTTTTTTGGTTGTGCAAATTATTCTCCATAACTCCGCCAGTTGATTGCAGTAAAAAAAATATTCTTGTCTTCATCTTTCTAGTAGAATATAATTTACTTCCGAATTAAACTGATTTGACTAGGGAACCTAATTAGATATTTGGTTCTGTTGCTTCGTCAGGCTATCTTTAATTCAAGTAAATCGTAATATTTCTTTGTTTGATAAATGGTTTCGGATCATAATCGCCAACTATTTTCACTCCAGCTGTTGATTATCTTTCTTAATATATCCATTAATGGGATTTGCTTGCAGATTGAAGTGAGTTTGACTCAGAGTCAATGTTAATATATGTATTTATGTTTCCTACAGAACGGGCCAGTTAATTAAAACATTTTATTACTTTACTGTGTCCTTGCAAACTACGTTCAGACTACAATAGCGACGATGCACGTAAGACAGGAAACAAATGTCCTATCCTAGGGAATCAAAAACCCTTTTCGATTGTTATGACATACATCTGTCATAAAATTACACTGAAACATAAAATGAGTGATAGGTTGCAGCCTTTTGACCAGCTTCCTAGATTAGTTCAACCATAAAGATAGTTCCTATTCTCCATTATGTCAGAGTTGATAGACTGTGGGGAAAAAAAACACAGGACAAGCCGAAAAGCTCGAGAGAGTTACGGAATACCAATACAGCTACTCCAGACAGCGGCATATATACTTAATCTCAGAGTGACCGTTGGCTGTTGACTTTAAACTACATTCCAAAACATTTGCTAAACTTTCATCGGCAAATTTCACGTTTTGTGAACATTCATATTAAATCTGTAAATATGAACCAATCTGAAATGTTCAAGCACTTGTCTCGTAAATTAACTGTCCATTCCACTCCAGCGAATATATTTAATCAGCAACTTTGTACACAACGCCGAGAAAAGTGAACGAACTCTTTAGCTTCTTAATCACATCTCCTACAGAAACGATCTGTAACTATAATGTACGTTAAACATTTTTCTCCAAAAATATAGAAGATGCAGCACATTATTATTCATTTTCAAAAGTGAAGTGTGTGTGTGTGTGTGTGTGTGTGCGTGTGTGTGTGTGTGTGTGTGTGTGTGACACCCAAGATCTGAGATTTTATCTTTTCTTGTGTGCAAAATCTCCTACTCATTATTAAAACAATTTAGGACCAGGTATTTCATGAAATGTCAGAATTAATTATCGAGGACATACACTCGAACACTGCATCACTGCTTTGTGTTACGCTCAGGTCTTTTGTTTTTTGGAAGATGTTGCGAATTATTGTAAAAAAAAACAACACACATATATATTGGTGATACTGCAAGCATTAAAATTTGTCATGAATTTGGTATTGTAAATAATAAAGACGATGTTTAATTTTTGTGTATACCATAATTGAGTTTTTCATGTTTTGCTTATACCATTATTCACAAAAGCACTTCAATCCGTGCAGTAGTTTTCTTTTTGAATGCGAGAAACTACCCGGGTGTTTGTTAAATGATTCTAATTCCATTTAACACAACTGCTCTTTAGGACTTGCCAGGCGAAGACAGCCGCAAACTAACGCTGTTAGAGTACGTATCTTGAGCGGAATCACTACAAATGCAAGCTTTTCATTTTGCTCGACCATCCTTAAAACGTAATCTTAAACCAAAAATTGAAAGTCTAATTAAATACCCCTTTTCAAGTTTCCTAACATTTAATATCTTTTATAATATGCGTAGTTTTCTCTAACATTCAGCTTTACGATCCGCCTGTTGAAAAAGATAACGAATTTGAGACGAAAAGCAAGACCAAAAAGGCAAATTCGATTATAATCTTTATTTTAGCCTGATGTATTTTCAGAAAATAACCATCAATTCTGAATTTTTTCATTTTTTCTTCTTCTGTACCTTGAACGTGATGATAAAGCTTTCAATTGCACGGCTGAATTACGTATTTGTGGGAATTTAACGCTTGACTTCTCTAATTATCCTTCCAAACTGAAAAACCTAACAATAAAATAGTTGCTCAATCGCCGACTCGTATATCAACAGAAGCCATCCTAATGTCTCAAGGGCGACGATTTCTAAAGATGTTAAAATTCGACGCAGGTGTTAAATCATCGTAGTGGGAGTAGTAGTAGTAGTAGTTGTTGCTGCTGCTGGTGTTGCATGATTTAATCGTACGTTAACATAATGTTGGTTACTGAATATACGTAAGTCTTTGAAATTAAGTGTTGACTTTATAAGTAAGCATGTGCTAATGTCCAGGTCCTTGTCTGAGTAGATGCGCAGTTTTTGCTGTTTTATTTTTTATACGTGTGTAAACATATATATTATGTACAAAACACTCCATTAACAAGATGTTTGTTCATAACGTTTAGCGATTTATGACCTGTCCCCTGTTAGTTCCGATAGCAAATGTGGTGAAATGCTTCTACTAGGGGATAGACGAGGTTTTACGCCAGTAGAAATGCGGTAAGCATTCACGTGTACTTGCTATTTATATGTTTATCTTCCGTACATGTATAATTTTGTTAATTTATCCTGTTTCGCAAACGCATT